>JAODKE010000040.1:21789277-21818218 GCA_026779605.1 Mormyrus hasselquistii
GCTTACTCACGACACAGGCGCAGGCAGGCACACAATGACACACCCAGATGCGCAGACGCAGATACAGACACGAGCAGGTGGACGGGGCATCATGGATGGTTTCAGTGGGGGTGGGTGGGGGGGGCACATTCATTAACAAATGGAAAGCCCTTGGCTGTAGGGTCGAGGCTCACATTTCCCCACTGAGACACCCAGGCAGGCGGGTCCATCCAAATGGCACAGGACGTGACGGCATGAGCAGACCCATTCTAACATTACCTTCCCATCCTACCTTAACACAACACACTGCCAAGCATCCGTATCCATCCGGTGAAACAGATATGCTTTTTTAAAACACGCTGTGTTAAACTTTAATGAAGGATTTCAGGGTAAGCACTTTTCTCAGGGGTAGGAAAGCTGGGTCGTGGTGCTGAACCAGTTTGGTTCTGTATACAGCTGTGCCTGAACACTGAATATAGTCAGCTTTAACACACACGGGGTGATGCATCTCTAAATAGTCCTTGGAGCGACTTTCCTGCATCCCATTTAGGGGTTTTTAGACAAAACAAATTGGAATTCTACCCATCAGCCTACAATTAAGTATCAGTAATCAAAGTGTTCTGTGCTCACTGCTCAGTTGCCTTGCTTGAGATCCAGGACAAAGCCAACATTTCTGTACTATAGAATATAAACATTGGATTGCAGAAAACATTGCGCCTGCTTGTAAATGAGTGGAACGCAGCCCCAGTTCGGCACCCGAGTGCTAGCAAAGCTTTGTTAGCCAACATCACACACTAATCCACAAACCAAACATGCCTCCTGTTAGCACCTATTCCATATGCATCTCCCGTAATACCTCCGCTAGCTAAATGTTCGTACGTAGGTGCTTAAGAGCATCCATGAGGACGATGAATATTTAACAGCACCGTGCGAGAAAATGACCGCAAGGTGAAGGACTTTTACTTGGTCAAGCGGTCTCCAGGTGCACAGCGTGCCCTGGAAACTGAGCCAAGCCCAGGCAGAATGTGGACTCAACCCACAGCGGTGGGGAGAGACCGACACGACACGTGAGCACAACCCAACCGGGTTCCGCCAGGTCCACGTCAGCACACCACCCAACACAAAAACGATGAAAGTATTCTGTCAACACTCTCCCCGTGACACGATGATTTTCAAGATCACAGACTTTTTGCAGATAAGTGCGCTACCATCTGCTTGCCCAAACGAGGCAAGGGAGCCAGTCATTTTCACATTAAACACAATGATCTTCACAATTCTGGTGCACATTCTAGCCAATCTGCGTTTTTCCCCAGTGTTCATACCGATGAATGACCATCAAGAAACATATACACCCACATCACATTCAGCACAACACGACTGACTGCAACACCAAGAATTCCTGTTTAGTGGTTTCTAAATGTTATAAGAATCATTATTCAAAATGGTTTACAACATATATCAAACTCTAAAATATTTACTTTTAAGTTATGTTGTGTCAAAAATAATTTCCCATAAGCGTGTCATTTATAAGAATAATACATTCAGTTATTTGGTATTAAAACTTAATTCAAAGGCAAATCGAGGTATATACTTTGAAAAATGAAATTGACAATGAAGTTTCCCCAAAGTGTAAAGGTTATACATTTAATGTTTTTATTTATTTTTTTTAATACAATGTCCTTAAAATTCCCATTCACTGTTACCTTAGAATACATGTAGTCTGTGGTGACAGACCATTGCACAGTTTTCAGAAATACAGCAAAACCTATCAACAGCAAGACCAAAGCAAGTTGATGTTTACCACCTAAACAACCTCACATTTCCCAGGGCGTATAGAAGCATACTTCCATGCTGAATATAAACCCATAACTTACAATTTAGGCATCAGTTTTGTAATCCAATTTCAGTTAACCTGAGGACTGCGAATCCCTTTACAAAAATAAATAAATAAATCACCACAGAAGCTGAGCATGAAATCATGCAGTGGGTGCTGACAGACCTGCTGGGGGGCTCGTGTGTGATGATCCGCCACTGTGCATCCAGCCACTCCACAGGCTGCCATACACCCCCTCCCCTCCTTTTATCCGAGCGACCCATTACATTTTGGGCACTACAGGGCGACCCATTACCCTTTTCCCAATCCAATCTAGCATGGCTCCGGATATTGAGATGGAAGATTAGGAAAACTGGGAAAGTGTGAAGATAAACCGCACGTGGGAGACTCAGCACGTACAGTAACAGGCTTTTTCCACGGGGGGGGGGGGGTCCTCTACTGCATAGTTTTACTAGCTGGATAACCATTTCCATTCCTTTGGGAAACTACAACCATTTGGCTTGCAGGTTGTCTAACCCAAACGTTTACTAGCTGGTTAGTAATTTCCTTTACTCTGGGAGAATGTGTGACAGTGTGGCTAATGGGCTCATTGGTGGTTTAACACACACCCTTACTAGCTGGTTAACTGCCAGTCCTCTTCTCCGCACTTACTCAAAAAAAAAGCTTCGGCTCACGCCGGCTGAGGAAGCAGGCTGTCCGTGTATATCTGCTAAAATAGCGGAAATAAAATAACTGTGCAGACATTACCGTGGAGCATGAAGCAGACTACACTACGGTTACTTACAAACTACGGTAAGACGTAACCACAAGCAAAAGGCACCGCCGACATTTCGATCGAAATCTAAAGGCTAACTACACACGAAAAGCGCCGAAGTGCTTAACGCCATTCATGAAGCATGAAAACAATAAAACATGCACACTAACTAAATTCTTTAGATGCATTGAATCATCTCATTGCTCCGACTCCCTACAGCACAATCGGCCAGAGAAAAGCCCTTAATCCGACGGCGATCCGGCGAAAACACGGCGACTCCATGCTTAGCGTTAGCTTCGCCGTTAGCCCGCTTTGTTAAGCATTAAGGGACGGTGAGCAGGGACTCAGGCGTACTAGCCAGAGATAAACAACATCGAACCATTTTACAAAACCACCAAGGACACAAAACCCAGCCCGGCAATCCGGATAGGGGACACACGACCGAGCAGAAGCGAGCTGATGGCGGTGCAGGGATCTGACCGATCAGCCGGACATCCGAGTGATCGGGCAGACGAATGAGCGGACAGGGGCTCGGCCGGGCGGCGGAGCAGCTGGACACCCGCTGACCCTCAATGTCGACATTTCGGCTATGGGTGTCAGCGAGTCGGCGACACTCCGCACTGCCGGCAGTGATAAACCCCACCTTCCCCGGATCCGTAGCACGCTAATCGCACCATGCAGCCCCCGTACATTAAAAATCAGAGAGATGCATAGGACAAGGTGAAGAAGAAGCCGCCGTCATTCACCGCGGGAGCCCTGCCACCGCACTCGCTAGCCTATTAGCGAAACACACTCCTTACTCACCCAGTTTGTCGTTCTGCAAAAAAAAAAAAAAAAATCGAAGAAAACGGAAAACTCCAAAGCAAGCTACTGCTCCGACCCGAAGAACAAACGCCGTATTTTTATGCTTCCTTATGCAAGACGCGACTGTCCACTTTCATGCTCGATCGGCGCATTTCTCTCGCACATCGCCCTGTTTTGCACTGACGTGCTTTCACTGTCGCTGGCTATATGCACCTATGCCGTGTACCCGGCCAGATCCGCATTGTCGAAGGAAGAGCGGCCGAGGCGAGCACCGCCGCGCCGGTGCATTGTGGGTACGAGTGGCGCTGGGCTGCGGGGAGACAGCTTCACCTTGTGGCCTCTCAGTGAAAGCTGTCATCCGATCTCTTCGGAACCTGGTCAGTGCTCATTAACCTGATTTAACCAAACATTCCCCATGGATAACTTGACAATGTTTTGTACCCCGACGCCTTTAACTGCACGTTGTTTAAAAGCGCCACAATATAATAAAGATGGCTGTATATATACATAAGTATAGAATTCAATGGTGGGAAATTGTTTTAAAGTACGCCTCGTTACACTACACTCCAGTAAACTAAGTTTCTCACGTAAGTAGCACTAATAGTTAATTAATCGATTAATTTAACGCGTAATTTCTTAACCTTCATTGTGGGGGGGTTCGGATTATGGGGCTGTTTCTTGAAAACATCTGGCCCCCCCCCCCCCCCCCCCAAAAAAAAAGAAATGAAGGGGATTTACCTAATGAGTTCCTTTGGTTGTATTGCCATTATACATGATTGGACATTGTATGCTAATATTTTACGGTATTGTTTTCTATTTTATTTTGCATAATTTTACAGTTCAGTGTTTGTGTTTTACTGGTTTTGCCTATTTTCTGGTTTCCTTGATCAGTCCAAAGATAGAAATTGCTCAAAATGTATGTGTCCTTTGATGGCCTGGCATTCCATCCAGGGGTTTCCTGCTTTATATCAAATTATGCTATTTAAAATAGGCTCCAGGCCCCCCTGTGACCCAGCGCTGTAAGTGGTTGGAAGATGGATTTCACATTATCATATTTTATACAGAACCTCGAAAAATAGTACAATATGTCACTTGTGAAGCTCCTGTGGTGAATGATGTCTCATCATCGTACGGGTCTCACTGCAATAAAATTATCAATAGGCCATTTTCTGAAATGTGAAGCGATTTGATCGCGCCATGACTCCTGCTGTGAAAATAACTAAATTTAATTTGTCTGAGGGCCATATCACATCATCACAGCAGAAAGCGTGACGGGATAATCCGGCGTTTGGACGTGGCGATCTGCAGCGGCAATCGGAAGTTAGGCGCCTTATCCGTGTGGAAATGTAGTGCCCGTAAATTTGAGGGACATGTCTGTCACCTTGCGGTCTGGTGGTTTGTTTTCGCTAAATTATAAATCAGTTGTGGTACAGTTTAAAAAAAATTAGTCAAGTGTCTCTCTCCCTCTCTCTCTCTTGTATTAATATAAAATAGGCCTACCACAAAACATTGTGCAGGAGCTTTGTGGGTATGTAATAATGCTGAAATGTGCACACACCTGTACTAGTAGCTGCAAATTGATATATTCTGAGAATCTATTTTCTTGTTATCTATATGTGTGGACTGTGTTAAACGTATAAAACTGACAGGTATGTTAGTTTTAGCTTATACAGTTCTAACCGCCAATGGTAAGGCACAACTAATTTCTCTGAATTTTGCATCATCACTTATCTGTGCAAATCTGACTGGCAATCATTGTTTGCCAGGTCAAGTCTGATTGGTCCATCAATTAAGAATTCAATAATTGCTGATTACATGAATGCCTTTCCAAATTATTATTTTCATTTATTTAGGTCTCTTCTTTTTCTTGAATTGCATACATATACTTTGTAGCAGAGCACAATGTAAATCATTAGTGTTGTCTACCGGTCTATTAGTCTATTAGTGTTGGTACCGGTCCGCGGGCTGCACAGAAAAAAATAAAAAACTTCGGTCACGTAATATTTACCGCTAAAAATAGTCCCACGAGCTAGCAAGATGTATAAAAAGCAAAAGTCTCTTAATCGTTCGGCTCTTACTGATTCAGCGTTGCGGTGATGTCATATTTTTTATGCACCATGTATTTGTTTTTGTGGTAAATCTTGAATTATTTTACCAAGATGTTCAAAGTTTACCATGGCGACCAGGGAGCATTAGCGTGCTGAGTGGATGTTACCCGTGGTATGTTGTTGGTTCGATGTTATGAGGATGCTGTTAATAAAGCTGCGAATACACATTGGATTTACGTTTATTATTAGATTTTAAAGATACCTCATTATTATATTTTTAAAATATCCCAATTTTTATACGTATCATTTATTCGTATAAATACGCATACGTATATTTATCTGCCACTTCTTAAAGGCCGGGCCGTTAAAATAGTTTCTGATATTAAACTGGTCCGTGACGAAATAAAGGTTGGGGATCACTGGTCTAAAACACTGGGTGTGCATTTTCTACAATACCCCCATGAATTGATATTTAACAACATTTACTAAGAAATCCAAATGAAAAAGTTCTGGTGTCAATCATTGTCTTCATCTGTCCACTTTTGCATTGGCCTGGCAACCTCAGTTTATGTCACCTTTGACATCCGATACAAATTGTTCATCACCTGAATAACTGGGATCCAGTGACTCCAATTAAGTTGTATTGTAGCTCCTGAGGCAGAAAAAGGAGCGTTGGCCTGTACTACGAAGCGGGGTCACTGGCTTATCGGGGTAACTTGTAGGATTTAAGGTACCACAGTTTAAATTACCTTAAATCCGACAAGTTACCCCGATAAGTCAGTAACCCCAATTCTACTACAGGAATTAAGAAAACTGCTGGGTTGAGTAGATCAGACTAATTGTGGTCAAATTTTCACTAAAGGTGAAAAAAAAAATTAAGTTTTTAGATAGCTGAAAGACTGAATAGGCTTTAATGCGACAACTGTCCTGAACATGTAAAAGCAAAAAAGTGCCGCTACTCAGACATTGAGAATCTTAGGAATTTTTTAAGGACCCCACACAAGATCATGATAATGATTCTTCTATCTCCGATGTAATAGCCTATATATAAATCATAGAACCTCTCAGACACAAAGCCTACCAACACAGGATTCATTTCAGAATTGAGCACCATAAATTATTAAATCAGGCATAATCCATCCATCTTCCAACTGCTTATCCAGTACAGGGTCACAGCTAGTGAACTTAAGGATCCCGATGGATTTGGTACGAGGACGAGGCATATTGCAGGCAGATAGGAAGGTGGATGACCCACTTGCAGCTCACCAGGCAAAACAGGATTTATTTAAACAGAAAAACACTAGAAATAAACTACGAAACCAGACCTCAAGGGGTCAAAAACTAAAAGGGATAATGAAGGCAGACAACAAAAGGATAAGGGTTACTAAGAGCAGGTTGGCTGGCGGGTGAAGACCAAAACACAGCTATCTTCAACAATATACAAACTTCACTGACATTCAACAATCAGAGGGGTAACAAGACTAACAAAGGGCAGGTGGGAAAATAGGTCAGAGGTGAAATTAATTATTAACTCAAGGAACTAAGCAGGGAAACTAAGAACTAACCAAGAAACATGGAAAACAGAATCTAACACCGGGAATAACAAAAACCAATAAAACACAACTAAGGCTCAAAGCAAGAAACTGAATACAAAATCACAGGACTAAACCGATAAAAAAGAAACCCTAGGAACAAAATACAAAAACAGAGGAAGTGGGATTTAAACACAAGACAGAGAGAGTCAGAGGCAATTGCATGCTCAACAAGTTCAGCCATGCTGCTGACAGAGAGCTGGGGAAAACACAAAGACCGACAACAGGAGGGACGGGATGGCCAGCAACACCTGCTGGCCAAACGGGGAAGGGACACATAGTGGGACAATAGGAGCTGACCCTGACAGAACTGTGATTTGCCTGCATTGAACTGAAATGTAACCATTAAAAGTGTATAGAAAAGTCCACGATGATTGTGACTTGGTGCTACTGAAATGGAGACACATTTTCTCCAGCAGATGGAGATGTTTAGCTATGTGAAAAGCCCAGCTGTGACACTCGGCTTCTCTTGCATGGCCTTGGTCATTTACTATAGAGGCAAAATTATATATAATGACAATTGCTCTCATTAAGCAATTAGAGGTCTAGATTTTTTTTTAAAAAAAGTTCATAGATAGATCAGACAGGAACATGGGTAACCTTCCTCTCTGCTATTCTTCCCCAGGTTATGCTATCTAAAGCAGGCCTCAGCTGCCCTTGCTGGATGATGTTTCCTCAGGACCATGGGTATAATATAAACCCACTTAGCACTAAGATTAATTAACATTGTCACAGCTTAATCCAGGCAATTACATAAACAAGTGCCTAGATATGCCATTAAAATCCATATGTATCCTGTGGCCAGCATTTCTTTGTAGTTTCTTGCTCAGGGGGGTTAATAGCATATATACAGAATCATTCTATATATATTTCCTGTTTTGCCAGTGTTGGTGCCAGAACAAATCGGGGAGGCAGGTCCAAGATTTTCAAGGGGGGGCGTACGGGGGGTGTGGCAATGGGGCAAGAGCTGTTGTGGTGGGGGAGGTGAAAATTTGGGTAAGCATATGATCTGTAGCCACACACCAGGGAGAGACCAGGCTAATTTGTTTTAGGGTGAACATTTTTATTGATAAAATTAAAGTAAAGTGAAACACGGCGCCCCTGGTGGGTGGCACTGGGTGGCGGGGGGGAGGGACACGATGGCTCATTTGAGGTATGGGCTGTGAATGCCCCTCCCCCATATTATCTACTTTTATCAAATTAAATATGGCCTGAAATGAATATTTAATCCTGTAAATAAATTCTCTTCAAATCATGAATATTTCATGTGATTTTTAATGTTTAAGTACAAATATAAATCCATCCATCACTACTTGTCCAGCTCAGGCTGATGAGGGTGGACCTCATCCCGGGGAAGAGAAGGCACAAAGCAGCACTGAACATGGGGGGGGAGGCTGGCCTGTCGCAGGGCACACTCTGAACCTAACGCTATGGGCAGCGCGTGGAGCTGGAAGTGGGCTGCGAAGACCCAGCATTGGAATCGTGGGAGAATAGAGCCACCCCAGACACCTAACTGCTAACTGGGAATGACACGACCTTAAAGGTTATGACACTGAATTATCTTCAGGATAGAATGTGTGTGTGTCAGAAGGAAGTCCATACACACTCCGCCAGGCCCTGGATGTGCGTGGGTCTTATTCCCTTCCTTGTTTTTCTGCACCTGCCTCTATGTCTCTCATCCGCACGTGACCAACTATAATCCACAGCTCCTTAGAAGGAATTAAACCTCTTGCTTTCTCTTGAACCATGAGAGCCTCTTATAACACTTACATTGACTTATTTAGCAGGCTCTTTTTCACAGAGGCACGAGGAACCCTCAGTGTGAAGGAGCATCCAGCACCCCAGGAGCATTTGCGGTATTAATGGACAGTAATGTGACTACTCACATTTGGGATTCGAACCAATCACCCTCCTGAGATGGGCACAGATCCATAATGTTCTGGTTTTGTTTATGGAGCCAAAATGGAGAGCCTGCCTCCAAAGGGATTTTAAGATTATTTTCTCCAAATGTGTTTACAGTGTGTTGAGCATGTGTAGAGTACCGCTTTATTTCAGATTTCCAGAATCTCACTTTAAATTTGTTCTGCCTCTTTATTATTGACGTTTCTAATTCATTTGCACAGTCAGATGCATTGCATTTACTTAATATTAAAAATATAACTGGTATCGTATCTAGGTTGTACCCCAGCCTCAAGGACCTCCCCCTGACCAAGTTGGTAGAAGATGGACTGGTGGATTAAAAATGTAATTAACCTCTGATATGAAGTTCTCCAAACATATCTATTGTCTCCCAAATCATATTTGTTAAAGAATATGTAAAGAATTTAAATGTAGGACATCAGAAAGATCTCATGTAGGTTGACATTCTCTGTGTGTATAAGGATCTGGTTAGTCATCCCTGGTGCAATACAATAGTTTAAGCCCCATTCTACTATTTGTATTATAATTCCAAACTTGGGGGTAAGGTACAATAGATTGCTTGACAATAGGTTCAATTTCAATCGGCACCTTTACTCTAGAAACCCGGGAACTGTAGCTCCCGAGGTGGAACATTAATCAGGATAGAGTTTGGACAGAGTGGGAGCTGGGGGTCCAAGCTCTCCTGGGGTAACCAGTGCATAAAGTCTCTGCATTTCCTTGCTTCCCTTTTCAGCTTGTGGCGCTTCATAATACAACTGCAATAGTGGCGCGCTCACTGAAGAGTGTCATCTTTATCTCCTGGGATTTGTTGTAGGCTGAAGAGCTGTTTCCCGACTCTGACCAGATGCGACCGGATGCACATTTGAGGCTAATCCAATTAGCTTCAGACTGCAAGAGACCTATGTTTTTTTTACTCTGTCTCCCTTGGCTTCACACACCAGTAGCGTGGCAGAGAGCTGACTCCAGGAACAATTTTTCTTCTTGTGATGGGCTATGAGTGAATGGAACTTCGATGTGGCAGGAATGTGGTCCACTGTGTCTTCTAATTAAACCTTATTAAGTATTATTAGCTTGCATGGTGTTCCAAAGAACAATTGACAGAATGACACCTTTAAAAACAATCAGAGAGGTTAAGTGTGACCCTCTGGTTTTAATTGAACACCCATGAGCTGCTCAAAGAAGCTGAATTATTCTGTACCCAGAAAGCGTATCTGTGCACCTCAGCCTTTCACACTTTGATTCTATCCAAAGCTCGCCATATGCTGTATGCGTGTTCGTAGACATGTTTGATGGGGGAGGCATGTGTTAAGGAAGGCAATCAATCTAGCTGAGCTCATGGTCTTGGGTTAGGAATTAGCCAGCAGTTGACTGATTAAAACTAAATCCAGATACTTATGAAAAGGTATTCTGGAGAAAATGAAAATCAGAGAAAGAGAAAACTGGGTGAAATATAGTTGCCAGAGCTATGTGTCCACACAGATGACCAAGGAGACAGATTACAGAGAACTGAAGGTCAAAGGTACCTACTGACAATAAAATCGTGATAAATGGGGAAAAAATGGGGAATCGATTGGATTAAAAAACAATAAATACATTTCTCTTGAGCAGGATGAGTAGATTAAAGATATATTTATGTACAGACAGATGGAGGGATGGATACATTTCTGTTTGCCTTGTGTCTAGCAGTAAGTGAGTATAAAGATCAAAGTATCAACGGGTCAGAGGTGGTGCACTGTTGCCTCACATCTCTGGGTCTGGGGTTCATGTCTCCACCGTAGCTCCAGGTGAGTGTAGCTTGCATGGTGTCCCTGCGTCATTGTGGGTTTTTTTCCCCCACAGTCCAAACGCGTGCTAAGGTGAACTGAGTAACCAAATTGTCTGTATGTGAATGTCGGTGCCCCATCCTGGGTTGCTCCCTAGGACAGGCTTTGGACCCCACCCCTCCCCACGATGCTGAATAGAAAATGGATGGCAGCAACAAGCCACCGTAATTAAGGACACAGAATGACAGTCCTATTGCCAGTAATTATACACTGGGTATAATTTTTAAGCAAAGATATGTTTACAGTAACACCAATTTTAACAGAAATACCCACTGGTATTGCTCTCAGAATTCTAGGTTAAATTCTTGGTATCACATACCTATCATATGACATTTATTACGTTCAATTCAGTAGAGATTGCCGTTGAGCATTGATCTGAAAGGTATTTCAATGTCTCTGTTATTGTTCTTATTTAAATTCTGAACTGCATGAATAAGTATCCACTTTCATAATATATATCTTGACAGATACATGTACAATTTTATACAGTTCTGGAAGGTGTGTAAAATGTTTCTAAAACAATAATACTTTCATAACACACACAAAAATGTCCTGAGGGCAGAAGGAACAATGACTGGTACATAGAGTCCAAGCAAATAGAGGAGGCGAGACCAAGACATATGATTGGCTAGACCCACCTCTGCTACAATCTGATTGGTTATCTCCCTGAACCAATTATTTATTGTTCTGCCCTCAGAACTTTTTTATGTCAGTAAAATTCCCATGAGCCATTTAAATGCTTCCCACAGGATTAAGTTCCATGAAACTACTCAATGACGCAAACATCTTTATTCTTAATAATAAAGGCAACCTACTCAAGACTTAAGGCAAACCGAATTACAGTAAATTTCAATAAAAAAATACAAAACCGTAACATGTCGATTCTATTCGGATCTAGACACTTGAATACAAAATGAACTACAACTATATGCATAAGTAGATGCCATTGCCAGCTTTGTCACTAAAATTGTATAAGTACTTTGTGAATTTATTTGATAAAACATGATCATCTATAGTATATTCTCTTTGAAATACAAAAAATTGCCATAGTGCTCTTTTTGCAGATGGTTTCTGCAGATGTTGATACTATGCTGCTCCTGCTGAAAATATAATACTGCTATTGTCACGAACGGCAAAACAAAACTGAAAAAGTTGCAAAGATGAACATAAAAGAAAACATGAACACATAGAAAGCAGATATACAAAGAAAGGGACGTGTCTCTAGAGAAAGCTAAACTACGCACAGCAGTCGAGTTTCCTGTCATGCTGGCTTGATGCATCATCCTGGAAGATTTGCTCTTGCTGCCTCAGGTTGCCTCACATGAGGCCTTTCATAAATCCTCCACAGGGTTTGAGACTTTGATTGCAGCACTCCACTAGCACTCCACTGCACCTTTCTTCTGCCGCGTCAGATTATCGATCAGCTGAAAGGTGACTATCCACCCCACTGCACGACACCACGTTATTTTCTCATCCATCAAACCCAACTGGCTTCCCATTTCTTTCTGAAGACCGTGTTGATGTGGTGATGCATTGTGTTAGGGCTCCACCTGGCATTTAGATCAAAACGATTCAATTCCCTGACCGTGCCACCTTTCACCCAATATTACAATTTCCCAAACATGACTTCACTTTTGATATATTTTTTCTAAATCTTATCTTTGAGGACTTGCTTCTTTCTGGATATCTTGCTATACAGAACAGTTTTAGGGCAGGTTCTGGATGTTTCTGACTGATGCGCATTTCCTGCAATCTTCGGCGCTCTTTTAAAGTTGCCTCGTGGTGGCATTTAACCAGCTTCCTCCATCCCCTGTGACTCACATCTGAAAGGGTGAACTGAGCTGGGTAATTGTGAACTGCACCTCCTCTTCCATCATGATTGATAAATGATACCGTGCCCAACGGAATATTTGTAATTTACACCTGTACATATGGCCGATTTCTATTTACAGCTTGTTTATGATCTCTGCTCTTCCAGTAACTCCCATTAAAAGCATTATGAGGTGTATTAATCTTTACTTACAACTCTGTACAAATATCAAGAAGGGTCCTTGCACAGATCACAATTTTTTTCTCCTCCAAATCCCAAGAAACAATAGCTATTATTTGGCACATGATTCTAATTTTTGTACAACTTGAAAATATCATTTAGATTTTTTTATTTAATGGACACCATTATCCAAAGTAACATAACATACTGGAGATAGTACATCAAAAACAAACAGCTGCTACTTCAACTGTTATACCTACAAGTAAGGAAACCGTGCAGATCTTACTAGCACCAGCACGCAGGGAACACCAAATGACATTTAGGCAAACAGTCGGTGTGGGAGATGGTTTGCCTTATTAAAATATACAGGTGCTACGTGACTAGGGTGACTAGATAATCCATGTCAGGGAGGCCATTTTGAGCTAGGATACGATTTGTAAACCACCGTTTCAATTAAAAGAACCTGCATTTCATTTAAGCCCTAAGTTCTTGCTGTGTGCTGGTTGGTCAGTCTCCTATAATCATGTGTCACTAATGTTAATGTGAAACAGCTGGATGAGTCGTTCAATCAACAAAACAAACCAAAGTACAAGAACTAACCTATTTAGCCGAGCACAGGAGCCTTTCAGTTTTGAAGCAGTTTGTAAAACCTGAAGTTGCTCAAAGTGTCCTCCCTGACATGGATTATCTGGTCACCCTATCCACAAATTACGGTGGGGTTACGTTCCAATGACCACCATTAAACAATTTGCTAATTAAAAATCTGGCAGTGTTCTGTGTCATTTGTTAAATACACCTGTCTTTGTTTATGATGATTTATATGAAAATCAGATCACATTGTAGGAGCCATTCATGCAGAAATCCAGACAGTCCCCAAGAATTCACAAACTTTTTCTTGCAGCAGCTCCCAGCTTGGTTTTGTGTAATAACGCTCTGCTGCACAGGAACAACTTATTATATATGCGCCTCTGTCCATCTGAAGTGATCTAGAATTACATTTACAGAAAATATTTTTTCAGATTTTCCTTTATGAAATGCTGCCTGTCATGCGTTTGCTGCAGAACAGTCCCAGACCCTCTGATAAAGACATTATCTAGCATTGGAATACATAAACACACAGTGAATTTAATATTGAAATGCATCCCCTCTCGCCATGTTCTGCATTATTTAAAGACCGCTGTTCCGACGGAGGATTTACAGCCTTCTCTGAGTTTGATCTCCTGTCCCCCATCGACAGACGTGAGAAGTGGCCTTCCTGCGTTCTCCCATTGGGTCCGGACAGACCGAAGGCAGAGAACAAAGGACAGCATCGTGTTTTGCCTGCAGGAAGTGCTGTCGGTATGGTTCTCTTTCAGACGATGTGATCTAGTTATAAAGTACTAAAGCATGCATGAATCAGAGATCCCTCAGAGTAATCCTGTCATTCACGTACAATTAAAACCAAACCAAAGCCTTGCTACAAATGGGTTCCATGCAAAATAACACTGTACTAATATATGATCTCTTAACACCTCCATTAGATGACATAACATAGCTGGTTAAAAGCAGCACCCTCATTTACACAAGTCATCAGTAACAATAATGCAGTGTCCGAGTTTTTGCTCGAATAGTTACGCCACTTAAAGTGCCGAGCTGTTAATTAGTGAGCCACTTTCAGCCGTGGTACTTGCCTTATAAATTATACCACACTCAAGATCTATGCAAAACAACTAAAACCAACTCCCCACCAAAATCCAACACTGTAACTCCTTATATTCCCTGAGGGGGGTAACGCCCAGAGCTGGATCTGTCTTTTCAGAAGCCTTAGGCAAACTTTACTTGGAAGGCTGCCTTACCAAAAAAAGATGATGATTTCACTTCCTCTGGAATGTAGGTAATTTGGGCACCCTAAGCAACTGCCTATAGCTAGAGCTGGCCATGTCTCTGCCCGAACATAAACATTTTAATTGGATGTGTTATTATATTTTTTATTATTTTTAATTTTGTTTTACGGGACAGCCACCTAGTTTGCTTATGCCAAGATCTGGCCCTGACAACACCCCAGCCTGCACCTATACAATATAGTAACTAAACAACTACTGTCCCCCGCGACTCAGTCCTCAGCCCCCACCTCTTCTCTCTGTGCACCACCTTTCTGGTCTCTTCCCCCTGGTTTTTGCTGCTACACTGATAATATTCAGCTCTCCCTAACCTTTCCTCCTAAGGAAGCCGAAATTTCTGCTTAGATCTTTGCATACTTTGCTGGCATTATAGCCTGGATCATCATCTTCAACTGAATCTCAGTTAAACCGAGCTTCTTCCCAACCAGCCCTACCAGTCACGATCTCCATCAGTCTCCATACAGGTCTACCAAGACCCTGGGGTAATGATGGATAAGTAGCTGTTTGCTGACCACATAGCAGCTAACTCCTGGTCTTGTAGATTCACTCTGTATAACATCAGGAAGATCAGGCCTTGTATGTAGAATGTCAGACTATGCAGCTTGTCATTTGTCCCTGGCACCTGTCATCTCGTGACTAGACTCCAGTGACTCCTTACTGACACGGCCATGATTTAAAATACGGCAGCATGTCTGATATCCAAATTGTCAGTATGAACGGGTGTTACGCCCCTCCTTGTTTTTCATCACGGACACCGGTGCATCGAGTTCAACTCCTTGATGTTGGCTTTCAAAGCCAGTAATGGACAGACACCCATCTGCATCAGTTCCTACATCCCTTCTTACCCTTTTCAGTCAACAGGACAACAGCTGAAGATCCCCCTCCACCATGTAGTAGGTGCACTCCAGACTCCATTGACCTGCTCTGTCTTCATTTCTGATCCTGTAGCTGGTCTCTTGTCTCCAGAATTCTCTTACTTACTGTATGAACTCTGCTTTGAATAGGTCTCTTATTAGCATCTTAGTATGTTTGTAATATATTATGTACACTAGCTCTTGCTTCGATACTGACTTACACTTGCTAATCATTCATTGGGTGCTCAGCTTAGCCGCACTTGACAGATGTACACCTGTCATCAATCCTGCCCTTCACGTCTGTCTGACTCTCCTGTCTCCTCCATCAGGTGGCCCCGATGGGCCACAGCTGATACATGTTGCCCCATGTTAGTCTGTGTATTTAATGTTGCTCCTCCTGTCAACCTGTGTCTGTCCCTGTTCAAGCCCTCTCATTTTGATCCCTCGTGATCTTGTTGATTTTCAGTCCGTGTTAGTTTATGCTCATTTAAACCTACTTCGCCAAACACCGGCCCTCAAGTCATTGTCCTGCATGTTGTGACACTTGTACAGTACTATCTGCCTCATTTATGTGTCATTCGGACAAAAGCATCTGGTAAACGAGCAAATGTTATTCACTCATCCATCTTCCAACTGCTTATCCAGTTCAGGGGGAGGCAGACTTCCTTTCCTGGCAGCCCAGGATATGAAGCTGGGATGGTACAGTGGTTCTGGGCATAGCTCTGGTCTCACCACCTCCACACTGTAAGTAACAGATGTAAATTTGCAATAAAATTCAACAGTAATCTGCTGCATTTCATAAATACAGAAGATGCCTGTGAAAAGAAATGCATTTTGGGAAATGCAGAAGACATGCAATCTAAAAAGTGAAAATGTCCAATTCTACGGAAACAAGCTGTTATTTTGAACGGATTCCAGGGAAAGTGAAGGTAATATGATGGATTTTGCTGCAAGTTACTGTAGTTTGCAGGGAGGGAAATGCCAGAGTCTTGAGCAGGTGGAGGATGCAGGCTGGGGTCTTGAAAATTATTTTCATGCTATATATAACAATATATTTTTGACTACTTTACATAGCCACAAACGTAACAGCGAGGTGGGAAGCAGTGTACCGTCTTTTCGTGGAGTTTATAATTTTGGCTGTACAGGCATTCAGATTTTTTTTTGTCAGCAGTTGAAATTTGTGTGAGCTGACATGTAGCACATCAATGTAGTATTAACTGCATTGCTAGCGCTAGCTTGTGCTGGTGTGGAGTGCCTGATTCACCTGCCTGCCGACCTGGAGAGAAACTTACGTCTGCCAGGCAGCCATAGACTGATAATTCTAGGTAAATAACTGATCTTCTCTTATGATAATGTAACTTTCACTAAGATAATAATACGTATTATAATTAGGTGCCTTGAACAGGATATGGTTGGGTAAGAACAAGTGAGGTTCATATTTATAGCAACTACATGCTTATTATTTTACTACTGGTTACCAAGGTTATTGGGTATCTCCCATGATTAATTTCTTACCCATATTTTTATTTATTTTTAATTAATTAGTTTTTTCACTAATTCCACTGATGTGTATGTTAACTAATTTTCAGACCTTGACAATCCCAAAATAAATAGTGAGAAACAATTGGATGCTCTCCATTGAAGGTCAGATCATTTTTGAAGGGTACTCATTTCAGCCAGGAGTGTGTCCCCATCTTTGGCAGCTACTACTTGTTCAATCTTGAGTACCAGAAAGAGGCTGGATCTACACTGGAGTTTATTCAAAGATAAATATGGCTGTTGTTTGCTTTTGTGCTTACAACTTGACCTTTTCTATAAACAGGGATGGAACCTATGATCCTATATGGTCAACGGACCACCACTTCACCCCCGGGGCACCACACTGTGGCAGAAAAAAAACACCACTCTCGTTTCACACGCTTTCCGACTCATTTGAACGATCCATCCTTCATCCATCCATTTGGGTTTCTTAAATATTTTGAGTGTGCACATTAAGTAAAACTATACAAGTATTATTGTATGAACCATCATTAGTTATTGCTGAACTGCATTAGTGGAACGACATGAGGCTAAGTTTAAAGATGACGCTAGTGTGAGTCTGACTTTCTTTAGCTACTTTCCTGGAATACCCCCCAGGTCTGGTCAGACAACTTCCACATTGTGTTGTAAAAAAAGCAGGATAAAAATATTTTTATCTGTATTTTTGTAGATGTTTCATTGGGATCAACCCTGTCACGAAACACAAGACGAGCAAAATGATCTGCAAGAACACCGGAAAACTGGTACAAGAAACGCACAACCATTGAATGCTCAATTGAGATGACTTATGGGCTTTAGATATAAATTCATATAATTTCACATAATGCACACACACACACACACACACAGCACACCTGTGGCTTCATAACACACAGTTACCATAGTAAGCGTGTGGCTTCACAACATAGACAATAGGGACACAGATTATTGACTGAATATTGACTCTGAGGAAAGAACCTGTCTCTCACATAAATGCACACATTCACACACACTCGCATTTCTATGGGAAAAATCATAATCCCAATCACGACACCCTTAACCTCTACCCATCCCTAACCTTAACCATAAGTAAAGAACCCAAATGCAAGACTTTTGGCATTTTTACATTTTTAAATGCATTCACAGTTCTTTGTGAGAACCTGAAGCATGGTCCTAACACCGCTAAAATAACAGGTTTTTATTACATTGGGGGGAACAATTGGTCACCTGACCTTACATGAATAGTAAAACATCAGTCCAAAATGCTAAAATGCTGTAGAAAGCATTTATATAACTTACAAGGTTCAATGAAATGATCCTTTAAAAGTTATTTCACTACAGACGTAGTGTGTGTGTTCTCTCTGCATTTCTGTTCTATGTTTCTTACCACAATTATTGTTCCACTTTCTTATCCATTGTTAGTGTTCTATATTTCTTATCCGCATGTTTATAATGGATGAGGACTGTAAAAAAAAGTCTTGTACAGTTATTATATTACTTAAATATCAATAAGTTGCCCAGGTTTTTTTTTTTTTAATTATGTAATATATGTGTCGGTGGTAGTCAATGTAATTCATTAAAATGCATTGTTTTGGATGAAGTTGTGTCCAGTTTGTGTGTGTTGGGCGGGAGCTGGTATATTACTGCATTTCTACAGCACATCAATAATACAATACGATAACCTTTTGTAATTTGCAGAAACAGTATCAGCCTGTGGTTTAGGTTACAGTAACAGTACTGTAAACAACCATCATCATGCTGGAGAAACTCTGAACTATGAAGTTCTCCCCAAACGAGCTTAATGGGCCGAATGGCCTCCTCTCGTTTGTAAATTTCTTATGTTCTTATGGAGAAACTACTGCCAGCACTAAATTTACAGAAAAAGAACTTACAGTATACTATAATTTTACAGTTAGAGTACAGTTAACTAATATAGTAAGATAAGCAATAATTCACTGTGCTCTTATTTACAGTATCAATACTTTTTATTGCTGGCTGAATGCTGCTATTATTTCCTGTAATTTTTCAGATTCTTTTTTACGGTGCCGGGTTGCAGGTTTGACTGTCACCCCCACTCTGAATCCATGCTCTCACAGTCTTTCTGTAGCTTTCCTCTGGGTTCTATTCCATTCTTTGCTTTCCTCCCACAGTATAAAAACATACTGTCAAGTGTCTGTGAATTGCCCTTAGTGTGTAAGTGGATGTGCTGTGTGATGGACTGGCATCCTGTGCCCTGTACTTCCTGGAATGTGCTTTGGGCTTTACATGAATACTGGATAAGTCGTCAGAGGACTGATAGATATCAAGGAACTATGATAACACAGCTGTATTTATACGATCCTTCCAAACGTGCTGGAGGAGAGGCCTGGGTGAATGTGCGCGCCGTGGTACCTGATGGCTCATTTGCAGCATAGCACCCGTGGCTGTAGCTTCAAGCGAGGCCACGCAGCATCTCCTCACCGCTCGCCCGATTTCCTCTTGTTCTCACTGCACTTGCGAAACTGAGAATCCTGCACATCGTGGTGTAATTTATGGACTCTGTTACAAATTATCTGCTACCTAGTGTAGAAGACAATTATCTGAATACAAGAAGCAATTTCCAGTCTCCCACCTTCATTTTGCATTCCTGTATAATTCAACACATTTCTATCAACGCACTGTTTCATATAAATTCTTCTGATGGTACCAAGCGGCACTAATGCATTTTCTTTTCCTTTTTAATGCTTTATTCTTTTCCCCCCGTCAAGCTATTTATTATTTTCTCTGCCTTGGAGGGCCGGCTTTCCCTCCCCCCCCAATCCAGGCTCAGGTTGTGCAGTTCCACTTCCGAAAGGCTCTACGTTCCGCGTCTTTTAGCACCGGCAGCGATTCATCAAAATGCAAAATCAATTAAACGTTGGCGTGGGGACTTTACTCCTCTCCCTCTGCGCAAACGCTGCCTCGCTGAGTTAATAGGGACGAGTAAATTACAAAAAGGTCCCTATGTAAGCCGTGTAATTTTCCAACTTAAAACAGGCGAGCGAGAGTAATTATAGGCACAGGTGGTGTATTAACTGTAACAGGTGGGTAACTAGTTAGGGAACTGGACCTGTGGGTAGAAGGCTCCAAGCTCATTTCAACGAAGTGCTCTTGTATGGTTTTAGAAAAGCTGAAGACGACTTTTCCAGTAAATACAGCACATTAAAAATGCACCATCTGCTAAGCTGCCAGGGACACAGTCCATCAAGCGGAAAAAAACTATGAAGAAGGTTTTTAAATGTCGCGAATGGAGACCATCGTGATCGTAACGTGGGGCTATTGCTCTATACGGGTCCTCATCCCTCCGGACGTGGAGCTTCAGAAGACAATAAGCTGACTCTCCTTTTCATGAATAGGAAAAGTTCATCTGCTATTTTGGCAGAATTTGGAGCAGGGGCTCCAGGGGGGTGCAGCCTTGATAAGCACTCGGGGCGCAGAGAGCGCTCTCCTCTGCTCAGCCCCCTCTGCTGTCCGGATTCCATGGTGGGTGGGGTTTTGGTGGGGGGGTGCACTGAGGCACTGGGAGGCTCTTTGACAGCCCCGGACGACAGTGTGTAACGAGGCGGACACAGAGGTGCAGCCCGCTACTATAAGGGGCCGAAGGCCAGCATGGATGCGACCGGCGTCTCCAGTGACAGGGACTGGACAGGACAGGGTCAGGGGTGTCCTGAAATCCAGGGCTCACTACCTGCCAGGCACCTGGTGATGCACGACGCAGGAGTCCGTAAACCCCCCCCCCCCCCATCGCCCAGGGAGATCTTTATTCATCCAGGTGGAGGGCGGGGGTGGTTAGACAGCCCCTCTGGCTCCCTTGTACCCAGGGTGTCACATGCCGCATTCCCTCAGGGCACTGATCCGACCATGCGTCACAGATGTTCTCAGAAGGCTCCGTCGGCTGGGTCCTTCTCAGCCTGTCTTTCATATTCCCATCAGCCCCTGGGGCGCCCGAGGAAACCAGCAAAGGCCTCTGAGACTCCCCGGAGCATCGTTATGGTCAGCTGCCACCTGTGGCTTTAAGAAGGGCATGCTGGGAAGATGAAGCATGAAGCTTCAGCTACAGAAATGCACTTCATTTCGCCTTTAGTCAGTATCTTCACTCGTTATTTTGCGGTTTGAAGAACAGGAAGTTAAATAAATCTCATTTTTTATGACTAACAGCTTTCTGGGAGACCAAAGAAAACAATGTCAGTTAATTTTATATTTAACAATAAATCTTTTTTTTTTTAAACTGTGCCACTACAAGCATTAAGCAGCAGCGGCCTGGTAGACCTCCAACGTCCTGCAATCCGATGCACAGCAATTAATATAAACTAATGAAGTCACTAATTGTCCTTCTCTGACAGATTAATCAAATGATTAAAAATAAAGCTGCTGAAATTATTGTAAAGCAGTTGCTGAAGCTGAATTAAACAGGGGACAAATATATTAATTTATGATGTCAAAAAGTGAGTCACTTTGAAGGATAAAACGTTACGGTAAGAATTCACAGTGTCCTCTGTTAGCATTAGGAAATGACAACTGATACATTGTACAGATATAACTGGTAAATGCGACTGTGTGTGTTTTATACTGTGTTCTATAACACCATTTCTGTCAGTTTTAGCTATTAGGAGGCTTCTCATTTTGATCTATGATGACGTCATTGCTTTGCTTTCATCGTCATCAATCCGTTTTGGGCGCACGCCTGTCGGCTCAGCATTCCCGCTTTCCGGAGCCCCCTCCCTAGCAGGGTAACTCCTGACCAGCTGGTCTGTTCACTACCCCATCTTCACCTGAAAAGCGTGATTTGCTGTGCAGTAGGGGACCGTGGAAAACATCTAGAAGGAACGGGGTCTGGATTTAAACCCTCTTTGGCTTTACCTGCTGTGGAGCGGCCTGAAAACTCAGGGCTGACTGACACCTCCTCTCCCGTCCCGTGAGACATTTGCAAAGAGTAGAAGCCGCTTCCTTTTCCCAGGCCTCCTTTATCTGTTTATTTCTTATAAATATAAAAGTCGTTCTGTACTGTGGTGGCAAATTGCCCAAATTGAGTGTAGCCCTTGAACTCACTTGAGTTCCGTCGTTGGATTTTTCCGTGCCCCGTGCCTCCTAGGATGGACTAGGATAGGCATTACCTGTCAGCTTGTCCCAGATAAGCGGTTTCCTGTGTCGCTCCTTGCCTCTTCACAGCGAAGGCGTGGGATCACAGAGGGGGCCAGAGCAGATTGGCACAATCTGGCACTGCTCCGGCGGTGGCCAGGGCCCCCATAAATGAATGGGGTTGGGATATCTGGCGAGGCCCCGGTGCAGACGGCCGGGGTTCACTTTGCAGGTGGCCCCGAGCAGTAATGAGCTCGTTAATGCAATTCGCTCTGTGATGATGCATGACCACAGCTGGAATTGCAGGGCACCTGATAAATTGTCTGGGGAGGGGGAGGGGGGTGAAGTGAAAAAGGGGGCTGCGGAGGGCTGCGGAGGGCTGTGGAGGGGAGACGGCCAAACACAACGAGGGCCATTAGGCAATTACTTGGTGTGGCATCACCGCTTCCACACACATTAACTGAGGCGAATTAGAAAGCGACAAGGAATGAGATTGAATCCAAATTATACCCACATATGGTCACTGCCATACCTGAGAGTTTTATCAAGATCTCTAATGTCTTATTTTTGCTTACACTTCAGGAAAAAAAGCCCAGTTTCTGAAACAGGCTCCCTGTGGGGATAAAAGCGGGAATAGGAGTTAACATAATTAGTTCATCATTAATTAGCATTTAATACGTTTAGGGGCAAAATTTACATTTTTTTTTTTTACTGAAGGGATGAAAAACAGCCATCTAAAATAACTGTTCCTTTGGTTACTTTGGTTTCCATCTTAATTTCCTCCAGATAACTGGTTTCCTGCCCTTAAAAGGTTGGGTGGATGTATGAGGCCTCGTCGCCTGGGCCGTGTGACTGCCTGAGCACTCTGGCCTGGTACTAAATGACGGGGAGTCTCACTCAGTCAAAGTTAAACGTGGGCAGTTTTCAGTCAAAAAGAATCGTTGTTAAATGAATTCGTTGGTGAAAACACTTTCTAGGTAATGTGTTTTCCATAAATAAATCAATTTGCCAGGCCCTGCCATCCTGTGCAGGTTTTCCTGGCCTAATGGTGTGTGTTTCCTGGGAGAGGCTGCAGGGGGCACCCTATTTGCTATGCTGGGTAGGCAATTATGGATGGATGGATGGATGGATGGATGGATGGATGGACAGATGGATGGATGTATGGTTGAATGTTGAATGAGTGGGTGATGGATGGATGGATGGATGGGTATCACATAGGTGAGGCTTTTACAGTCTAAAGCCCCTCAGGCACGAGTTATGCAAGTGAAAACGAACCAGTATCATGCTTTGAAACTAAGTGTGATAATCGTGTAGAACTGGTTAGCCGTTTTTTAAAATATTTTCATCTATTTCCATCACATGCTATCATTTTTTCGTGAAATATGGAAGAAAGTAAGTTCCTCTTTTGTTAACACCGCTTATGAGTTTTAAAGTGAGAACCCTTTAGCGTGACTAATTGGCTGAATGGAAGATGCGGGGCTTGTCTCTTAAACTTTAAATGATCTTTTTTTTCTTTAAACAAACCTTCGTCAAAAGCTTACTGTCTTGCTTTTGCACCCCCCGAAATTATTTCCTTGCACTGCAGACTTTAGTCTGATAGGGTACACTGAGGGTCACTACTGTAGGTGACTTTAACCATGTTAGAGACTCTTAACGTAATCATTGCCATCATTATGTGTAGATATTTCATCTGTTAAACAAGATTATAATAGCTCACGAGTACAGTGGACACGCCATCCTCTTAAATCAGAGCGCTGAGCTCCATTCCGGTGGGATAATTTCAGAATAATGATTTACTCAGCTAAACTGGGGCCAATACAGAAGCCCCCCCAGGACGAGTTTTGGCCCCAGCTGATGAACACATCCCTGGCTGATTCCCCCCCCCTTGAGCAATCAGCTTTGGCATGATGAGAATTGAGGTCTGGAGATAATCAGATATAATTACGGAGATGCATGGCAGAAAGTCCTAAATGAGATCCCCTGACATGTGACCCACCTCTGCTTCCCCTGTCATTGGGCAGCTCGCTCCTGTCGTTTGTGGAAGTGCCTTCCACACTGCCACACTGTGCTGCCATATTTTGCCCTAGTCTTATTTTGGCGTAATCTCGACGGCGGACGCCCAGGCACGTAATATCCCAGCACGTTTTTGATCGTAATGCATTCCGGCGTCATGGAAGTTTTCTTTAAGTAATGTCTCGGCGTAAGCGACTTCAGTAAAACCCCGGCAATGTGCGGGCGTGTCGGGGGGGGGGGTCGCTTTGTATTCATCCGTCCGCTTCCCTTTTCCTCCTGTCTTTTATGGTTGGTTGAGTCTCTGAGATCACTTTCTATTTCTGTTTTGGGACTGAAAATAAGGCTATCGTGCTCCCCGGCGGTGCAAAGTGACAGCAGCGAAATGAACAAAGGACTTGATTTAATCCTCATGTCAACATAAAAGGCTCATCAGAACTTTGTGAGCCCCAGCAAACAAAATATATTAATCCATATTCTACTGACTTTAAGTCTTAAGGAACAACAGGGCCGCCGTGTCGAGGAAATCGCCCCGCTGCACGGATCGCCTCAATAATTTCAATAATAACTCCTCAGCTGATTTGACAGTTTGTGAATTTAAACAGCCTCTGGAAGTGAAACGTGTTAGCGGAGACATTAAATTTCAATCAGCCATTAGGCAAAAAAAAAAAAAATTGAAACAGTAATGTTTGTTAAGCACATTCCTGTCGACAGAAAAGGAGCGAGCTTCCTATGGACACGGAATTGCTACTGCGGTTATATAGCTTTATATCAAAGGAAGAGTCGTGGGGCTGTATGTGGGACATTTATGACTTTTTGGTGAATTACTGAGCTATGTTTAATGTTTCTGCTTAAACCAACACCATTCATCCCATACATCTAGTGCCCCTGATAAAGCGTGCAGTAAAAAAAAAAGAAAAATGCATTTTAATTGATTCCCAACATGTAGACGCCATATAAAAACAATCACTGCAAAAATATTGCAAAACAACCTAAGTGCCACATTAACTTTAATGTACATGAAAAATGAATATGCACACATAGGAATAGCTTCTGCGTCCTCTCTCCCCCCGCCCAGCCCTTTGCACGCTGTTAACTTCTTTAATGAGTTTTAGATCTTTATCACCCAAAGCCATCTTTCCCTTCTTAAGTATAATGGAATCGTCCTGATAGCTGAAATACTTACATTTTCCTGAGTAAGTAGCTGTCGCGTGGCAAACTTCCTTCTACAAAGTTCTGCGGCTGTATATGGATGTTTATGGGTGAATTATCACATCTAGACAAGGAGTTCGATAAAACTTAATTCCTCCAAGTCCGAACACAATGCAAACAGAAATACGCCATTAACCAGACCCTCTCCCACTCTGCCCCAGTCTACCAGCCCAATGGTCCCTGAGTCCATTGGACAAAACACTGGCGAAAAATGTGCAGCCAGCTGGGGCTGCTGATTGAGACGTGTGGGCAATGGACTCAAATGCGGATGACTGGATGAGCCCCGGGTACGAGACCTTGAACATAAGAACCGAGAGAGCAGGACTAGAACAAAAAACCAAAGAAGTTAACTCTGGGACCAAAACTACGAACATGGGAATGAGACTCCAGCGGCACAGAATCATGAGCTCCAAGGGCAGCAGGGCCAAGTCCATTAATCAACATATATTTATCCTGAAAGACTAAGGACAGACCTCAGCATGTCTTTGGACTGTGGGGGGGAAACCGGGTCCCAGAGGTGTCAGGCAACAGTGCTAACCACCACACCACCATGTCGCCCCCCACCTCCGACCAGATACACAACTCAACAGCACTCCTCCTTCCATGTAGTGATGTCATCAAAATGATTTGATTTTAAGATTAACCTTTTCATAGAATAGAAAAATGGAATCAATAAAATGGATGCCTGCAGGAAACACCGACTCTCTCTCCTAAGTCACAAGCATTTTTTTAAAGCATCACTACTAAGCGTCAAAACCCCATTCTTTGATCTCACATTGATTCTCATTCTCGGCCTAACCACGGCACACAAGTTATTAAAAAGTATCTGCGTGTGACAGAAGGTTCATGTTCTCAAACCTTTATCTCTGGCCTGGGTCTGAATCCTCTCCTGTCCAGCGCTACGTCCTTCATTCACTCCAAGATCTGGAAACCAAGAGAAATATAGTAAAATCCAGTGATAAGACACTTTGAGGGACCTGGCAAAACAGCCTGTTATATCCAGACTTACTGTATGCCCAGAACACAACTACAGGACACCATTTACTCATGCCACACCCCAGAAAGGTAGTAATCCAACTTCTTCATATTTCACCTATTGCGACTCAACAAAAATCATTTTATGTCACAAACACACATATGTTCTTTTCTTACGATTGTAGTGAACAAATGCATAGCAAATGACAAGAGGCTTTCTAATACCCTACACTAAAAGATGCTCTAAAGCATTATGTCGAACTGTATGCAAATCACTGGGAAGAAACATAATCTGTCATTTCTCAAACTACAGACGTCCTGTACTTCACTGTTACTGCAGATGTCACTGACCGTAGATTTACTTATACCATAGTCACGTACAATATCCGCTTGTGTTTTCTTTTTTGTTTCGATTAAAAGAACTGTTTCGCGTTTTAAATCTAATGTTATAGAAGAACACTTGGTAACAGACTTCTCAGCCATTTTGAAAATAACAAGTGATGTACATGTCTGTTATAGCCGAACAAAAACTACAGCTAAAAACAGCCCTGGGGACCAAATTTTTTGTCCAATATATGCGAGTCCACTATATCCGATGCCTTTTCTGCATGTTCTTAAAGGCGCACGGCCGAGACCAGCAGAGCTCATCTCTTATAGACGATATTCCGTTATAAGCGAGTCAACTATAACGGGATTTTACTGTACATGCATTTTCCAGATATAAAAAGGAAATAACATCAGAATGCAGTGATAGAGCAAAGCACTGACCTCTAACACTGCAGTTTTGGCCTGAACTAAAACACAGATTCTGTATTGTCTATCCTACTTGGTCCATATGTACACGTTCAATGCACTGAGCACAAGTATTCAAGGGTGTCCCGATCCTCAGATAAGCCAAGTGCAGCATGCTTGACCTGCACTTTATCCACACTTTGGCAATTACTGCACGGAAACAGTCTAATGTTTACACCAAACATGAGGAAGTCTGCCAGCATAACAGAACCCAACGAGTCTCTGAAAACATTTCAGTGTAAGTGCGCAAAGCTGTACAACCAATGTTTACATAGCCTAGGCTATAGTGAAGGACGACCCCACACGAGCTATACAAATGACAACATAGATATACCATCTCTTATTTACCTCTTCAGATATCAAGTGTGTCCCTTTGGGTTCAAGAAATCCCTGCACACTTGGCTTCCTCACATACACTTGCGCACTTTGCGTCAAACATTAAAATAAGTCACCAGAGTGGGAAGTATCTCATCATGTTTGGCCTTACGTGTGCTGAACAGGACGCAACTAGAGAATTAAGGCAAATGCTTTGGGGTAATGAGGCTTAGTACAAAGCAGGAATGAAACGCAATATTACATGATTCTTACCACAACAGGAATTGAGTGGCAGGATGTTTTATGAAGCAGCCAATAAAGTCAACGGTCACCGAGCTGCATATGACTAATTTCAGCACAGGAAGTGATGTTCAGGTCCACTATCTCCAAAACTACACACTGCAATGCTCATGCAAATGTGCGATGCTGGCAGACAGGATGTACCTGTGGTCTGCTGGGATCTCCTCCTGTCCTGCCCTTCTGCCTGCAGCACATCTGCCACTAGGTCAGACACGGAGGTGTAGCTGGTGCCTGTCAGCAGATATTTGGTTTGAACCAGACTCTCCACCAGATTGGCATCAAACCCCATCTGTAGCACTGTGTGGATGACTGGGGTCATCAAGGCTGAAGAAGAGCCTTGATAGGTCAGTGTATCTGCCAATCAGAGGACACAACATACAAAGGTGGGTAAGTCTGACACTAGACGTTAACGTTCAGCTCCTAAAGCCTGAATGAGCAGGCAGCCAACAATTAAAATACTGTAGAATATCATTAATAATACTTGAAAGCAATACAAATGCTCAACTACAAATATCAAATGATAAACATCAAGACACGTTAATGCAACTTTGATACAAATTCTGAGTTACATTGCAGCTTTCAGAATTAAAAACCACCTCTGAACTGCTCCAAAGACTACAGATGGCTACACAGTTCATTCTGTGAATGATACCTTTGCCCATAAGAGCAGTGCTGCTTTATGACTCCTAAAGATATCCAATGACTAATCAAGTAGTGCAAAGAGTGAGCAGGACACAAAGATGTGCTTTTCACGGGGGCTGTGTGACTGTGATCAGAAGGTTACTGGGTCAAATTCTGTCATCAGCAAATGGTTTTACCACTGGGCCTTGAAACAAGGGCCTGAACCTCAATCACTCCTGGGACTGTCAGACACTGCTTTCTCAATTATATGTCACTTTGGATAAATGTGTCTGTAAAGCAAGTAAAAGCTCAGTCCAGATACAAGCCAGTGTCACGAAACGGTTAGTCTGTAAGGAAAAAAAGAGATACAAGCTTTGAAACACCCAGGCTGGCTTCAGCACGCCTGCCAACAGGCCTGTCCGAGATGAATCTCGGTGCCTGAAAGGCGAACAAATTGTACAAAGTGGGAGCGTAGAGCCCTGGGGCGTGATTACGTCATCCTCACACGGCGCGCGTGCAAATTACAACTCCACTGGCCGTCATCCTCACACGGCGCGCGTGCAAATTACACCTCCACTGGCCGTCATCCCCACACGGCGCGCGTGCAAATTACACCTCCACTG
>JAODKE010000040.1:21818318-21842582 GCA_026779605.1 Mormyrus hasselquistii
TCATCCCCACACGGCGCGCGTGCAAATTACACCTCCACTGGCCGTCATCCCCACACGGCGCGCGTGCAAATTACACCTCCACTAGCAAGCGGCCCTAACAGAGTACAGTGGCACTGAGTGATTTTAACCACACTGCAAGAACCGTGGCAGCCACTGTTTCCCTGCTTTAAATCACCCGCCTTCTTACTAAGGCAGCCATGCTTGTATTTAGTGTGCAGTGTTTGGATACGAATTAAGCTGGATTTTTTATAGCTAAGTTTGAATCCAAAACTAAAACTGATCTACTATCGCAAATACTGCCAATGATGGGGTTAAATAAATAATAAGAATTATTTTTTTCTATTTAAGTAGTAGTGTACTATAGCTGTTGTCCTCCTTCTTGTTGTTCTAGCTACCTAGATGAGTGCTCACCATGTCCAGAATTGGGGTCTCTTGCAGTAGATATCGGAGATGCACTCTAGAGATAAAAATAAAACAACTTTATTTAAGAACATATTAATTTGTGAGCAGATTTACGAATTACTTTTAAGAGGATGTACCAGAGTTTCCCTTGCACTGAAGTACGAGTCCTGCACACGGCTGATATACTCCCATCCTCTCGCCTGAAGCAGAAATTCGCATCTAAAGGGAGGGGGGGGGGGGGAGTTATGCCACAGAAGCTCTGTTAAAAATACTCCCGGAAAAATCCAAACGATTGCTAGAGATATTACTAAACAGTAATATACCATAGATTTAGCCAGTATAATTTCAGAATGTCCCTTTCATTTTCAGTTATTTGTTGACTTGTTAGGTTATGACACACTACTGCATTCATTGAACCTAATTCTTGCATCATTTGCATAAGAAGTAATAACGAGAGAGAACATAAAAAATTTACAAATGAGAGGAGGCCATTCGGATAGCAAAAGCCTCAGCTTCACTGATCCAGGACCAGCAGGGTCAGCATCACTAACACGTGCCGTCTGTTACCGTGGAAACCACTTGGCGTGCTCCTGCCATGGATCGTCCCCGGGCTCCCAGTTCCTCAGGCCTCCATCGCAGTAGAAGCATTTCACATTGTCACCGTGTCCTGTGAGGGAAACAGTTCCCTGATGGGTCTCAGCGTGCGCATCTTTCACTCAATACGAGTCACTAACACCTACAAGAAGCAACCAGCAAATTATTTTGCCCATGTACTCAAAGGTCAAAGTTTAAATACACTGCTCCGAGGAGGGGATGGGCATATTCCTGTATGTAAACATAAGCAATGAGCTTTTAGAAAAATTGATTTTGTATTTTTTTTTGGCAATCTATTCCTTGCGTTTACGTATTTCCGATAGCTTTTACGACAATCAACGCCAGGATTGACGTTTATTTTTTTCCCATTACAGTGATGCTCATAAGAGGTGACTGACCGGTCATAATGTGGATTTTACTAGGCTATATCTAATACAAAGATACACTGGGCAACCAGGACTAAAATGGTCACTTCTCTCTGTGAGAGAATAAAAAAGCCAATGGGGGGGGGGGTATGGCGGGCTTTTTCCATCCAAAACCTCATGACTCTGCTCGGTTATTGTCCATACTCAGTGCAACGCCATAATATTGCTATATTACTATACAGACATGACATACTGTCTCACTGTTGTATGTTATCTACCAAATCACATGATTCGGCACCTGTATTACTGTAAAACCCCAAATATGTATACTTTCAGGGCTCAAAAGTGGAAAAATGACTCAAGCAGCATCTGGACAGTGGAAGCAGTTGACTACTTTGGTCGGCTGGCTAGCGTGAGATTTTCGAGTCAAGTCTGCACACGCATTTACATGCAGGCGTACGTAATTGCTTTATAAATAGTCTGTATGGTTTGCAAACTACACAAACACTTTTGGTGCAGCTAATTTTAGGTTTATAATGTAATAATATAGATTTATTATAGGATTTCTAGCGTGGGTGTCAGGAAGCGTACCGGTATAGAAGAAACCAGCTCTGGCCAGAATGTCCGGCTGGGCCGAGGAATCGGTGGGCCAGTTCTGAAAAGTAGTAACCCGCGACTCCTCTTCCTCCATGTCTGGGTACACTGCCTGTCCCAGCACAGCCTGGTCGTCCACGGTCATCCTCTGCAGCTGGCTGACCAGCTGACCGTCCACGTCGTCAGCAGAACCCCGTCCAGCAAAGTCCTGAGTATCTCCCACGTTTCTGCCCAGCGCAAAGCCGCATGTCGGAAAGTGCTTCTTATGTTCGCCAAGTGGGGTGTCACCGCGAACCCAGTACCTCAACACTCCACCACAACAGAAACATCGCACCTTATCCCCGGGCCCAATAAAGTAAAACCCAGCTTTGGCAAGCCCGACTGCGGTAACCGGGGCATCTCTCGGCCAGTCACGGAAAGTCCCGAGCCTCTCTTCCTCGCTCCTCATCCTCGGCTCAACCAGAGTTACCACCGCAGAGCTCCCGTCTGCCGACATGCTGGGCATCGCAGTCATTATGGATCAAGTAGCCAGAGAACCGACCGGCTGCATGGCATGAAATGCCGAGGGCGGGGCTGGCTGCTTCACATGAGAAATTAAATGAAATGACCTTCCCGAAACCTCGGCTGTTTGAATTAGCACAGGCTTTGAAACACTGACACAATAATAGTTTGAATAGCATTTTCCAACCATTCGTTGAAAGAATCAAACGGGTATTGACAAATACGCTGTTAAATTTAGATAAAAACAGAATCATGACGAAAAGAACAAACTAAACAGAACATTAAGTGTATTATTTAGGCTATGAACGCTTGATATTTTAAAAGACATTTACATTCTGTTTAGGCTAAATTAATTTTTTCATCGGTTTCACAAATATTTTGCTGGGTTGTTGTGTTTCAGGTTTTGCGAAATACTTATTTGAAGCTGGGTTTTCCGTTTGCGTCCCCCTGAGTGCCATTATGTGAATCACTGAATGTTTTATTTGGAATGAATATTATCAAGAAGAAACAACGCACTGTGAGATAGACTAGGGAATATATGACAGGGAGGAAAACAGACGACATCTGAAAATTAAGAAAGATGAAACAAAAAATGAGGAGAATAGCACTTTTGAGAATGAAAACGACCATATTCCGCTCGTGAAGTTTCCTTTTCATCTCTTTTTTTAATCTAAAAACAATCTAGGCTGTTTGTGCAGCGACACCATGCGGACCTGGAAATGCAATGCTGCCTTGGGATTTTAAAAATAGGAATAGCCTTGCTGAGTTAGCAATAGGATAACTTACGTAAATAAAATGCGTACTATCGATGGTATACCAAAAGCCCATAAAGCTTGACTTCTGGGGTAATACAACTATCAGCTCTATATTCAGGGTTTCCTGAAGAAAAAAACACTGGAACTGATACATGCCTTGGAACAAGTTGATGTTCTGAGCATGTCTGCGTCAACTAAATGCTATCAGGGTTTAATTTAATCGCAGTATTTTTGCCTTATGTGCTTATTAGCGTGCTTTTTTTCAAGACGTATACTTTCGAGCCTCAAACACATTATAAAGTTGTATCGTTAATACTTAGTATAGTGATTGTACCGTTGGCTGTTACGCTTTTAACTATAGACATGCAACACAACCTTTCGATTGGTACATTTGCACGGAGAAAATGGAAAGGTTTAAACCTTCGATCCGAAATTCCGGTCCAATTTGTCATTCTTCTCCAACCCGCCGCCCCCCTTCGCGGCAGTCCGGCGTGGTGACGTCACTCCCTCGCTCTTTTGCTCCGCCAGACCCCGGATCAAGCTGCCTTCGGTAGGGGGGGCGGGGTGGATCGGGTTGTACGATAACCGGGGGGATTTGCTAAAGTAGAAAAGAAATAAGCAATAACACCCTAATATGGTTGTAAAAATCACTAAGACAAACAATATGCAACGTTAAAAGTAAAAACTGTGGATTGGATACAAAGCGCCCCCCGCCAAGCTGATTCCTCCGGGATAGACTATTATAAATGCTTATAAAAATAATAAACACATTTTAAAAGCAAGTGGATCGGCGATCGGATTTAGCATTGCTGCTTGTCGTAGTGATACAGCTACGCGTCTTGTGTGTGTATGTATGTGTGTGTGTGTGTGTGTGTGTGAGGGGGGGGGTTACAAAAAAAAAACCGCACTGAGCAGGGACCGAAAACACGGGGGGCTTCGGGAAGACGGGACTGAATCCGGGGGCTTGCTTGATGAATTATGTCCGCCGCAAGCATAGACCCTCAGGTAGGCAGAAGCATCGGGTGCATGGTCAGAGCCGGCGAGCCGCTTTTTAATTTCGGCATTTAAAGCTTATTTCAAAGTGAGGCCTCTATGTTTATTTTGCGGGAAGGACGGAGTCACATCGCAGTCCGGTGCGTCCCTGCACAGCCCGAGGGACGCCAGGCGTGCGCCGCACACCCTGCGCTCCGGAGATCCGGCGCTTCGGCGTCTTTTTGCGCGACACCGTAGCGCCTTCGTTAGTTTGGTGCTGTTACAGTCCCGCTCCCACCATTTATAACCCGCACCTTAGTGGGTATAGTGGGAATTCGCATAACTGTAACCTAAGGACTAGGGAGTTATCTGTCACCTATGTTTTTTTTTTTTTTTTTACATCTTGTTTTTGATATCTGGAGTAACTTTAAGTAGCTGGGCGCGTTAGTTAGTTAGTCTTAGGTTCAGCCGGATACTGTCGGTGTTTGTTTTTTTCCAGGTCGGGGAAGGAGTGACTGTAACGTGATGCACACCCGGAGCGATCGGCTTGTTTACGTGTGTTAATGTGTGTGTTCTTTGTACCGTGTTTTGCATGGCGTCCTTCTTAAAACGACAATGCAGAGACCAAAGGGACAAGCCTCCAAAGGTAAGCGAGGCCACGGACGCCTTTTTTCCTCCTTGTCCGTGTATCGTTTCTCTATTTGCGGACCGGCTTAGGAATCGCTTTGGGGCCGGTTTGGGTTCACTTAGGGCACCGGCTGTGCCAGATACGTCTGTTTATACTAAAAATAAAAATAATATATGTGTAAATTGATGTGTTTAAAAGTATATGCATAAAAATCTTTGTGTATAAATATGCATATATGTATGTGTGCATAATAGGTGTGTGTCTGTGCGTGAGTATGACATACATGCATCCATAGCTAGCGTGTAACTCGTAATGTAACCCGATTAGTGATCGATCACATGCAACCCGCCACAATTCATGTTTAGACCATGCAGTTAATGTTTGGGACGAATTATGATAACTTGCAAGGAACTGTATAAGGCTACACTGTTGACCAAGATAAGCTTGTTTATCCCCGATGCTAATTCATGCCCTTCTTCTTGAATTCGATCAGTATTTGAATACTTTCAGAGAAGGAATAGGGAATCAAGATGTTATTGGTTAGTGATGTGAGCTTTCATTGTGCTGTCAGACATACCCCAAATTAGGTCTCCTTGCAGATAATTTAGGTGCAGTTAGTTATTGATGGGTGAGTTAAAAGCTCTGATAAAGTAATCCTTGGGTATTCATGTGTCTTGTCCTTCATCCGGTGTTTAGCATGTTACGGTTTGTTTAATCTGGCTGCGAACTGGGAAGTGAGTCACGCAGTTTCTCTTTTTTAGTGCAAAATGGCTCAGTCCACCAGAAGGAAGCCTCGCACGACGATTTTGAACCGTATCTTACCGGCCAATCTAATCAGGTGAGTGTCAGGGACTCTGCTTGTTGGACGTAGCTCCTAACTTATTGTCAAGGCTCGATCTCCTTATGCCAGTGTTTAGTTCTGCAGTTTTAGAAACCGTTCAGGTGTGTCTGAGAGGATGGCAGCCTTGCAGAAAGTGCTTGCAGTCGGCTACACCAAACAGACGGTGTCCTTAAATCTCCTTCACACACAGATAGAAGCTCTGTCCAGCTGTGATACTGGCAGCAGCCTCCAGTTTAGCGATTTGTCGCTAAGGTTGAGGGGATATTCCATGTATTTAAAGGTGCTAAAAGCTCTTGAGTCTGCTTCTTGTATAGCTTCATCTCGAACCTCGGGCCAGAAGGGCAGGGGTGGATTCACAATATGGCAGCAATGTGCAACTGGCATCCTGGAACTGGACGACCAGTGCATGTCCCAGAAAATGCAGCTTCAAACATGTCCTGGGTACAATTTTCTCATACCTATAATGTTCTGGCTTGTGTGTGGTTAGTAAACATTCAGGTATAATATAATAACTGTTCTTAAGGATAATTTTGTTTAGTGTTGGTTTGTTTTCATATGTTGTTACAAGGTCTTGTAATTCATTTCATTTTAACGGTTTTTTAAAATTTCTCAGCACCAGTTCTTACTTTCTTAAACTCAGTTGTCACATTTTGTTAATTGCGTTTTTGCCTGGTGACTTAATTTTTCAATTTTCCATCCTTTTCCGGTAGTATTTCTTGTGATTGTGTGAGACCCTGAAGCTCACGGTCACCGTTGTTTAGCTTTTTAAATACACGTCTGTCTTTTCTCACTGAGGGACGGCGGGATTTTCTGCATGATGCTCGACACGGGTCAGCCCGCAGCGGTTCTGGAAGGGAACCGTGTTCTGGGAACGTTCCGTGTTCTGAGGCTATTTAATATCAGTTATCCTTAAGGGTCATTATATTGGATGTTCATGTGTCCCATGTAGAGTGGCTTGCTAGATAGACCAGTGAAGAACCTTTCACAAAGGGTGAGAGATCATCCCTATTCCTGATGCTGTGTAGAGTCAGACTTGGGGGGTTTCCACTGCTTACTATGATGGATCAGCTTTGGGGCGGCGTTACTCCTGTCTGGTACGGCGCCAAAGCAGCTGGGAGGTGTAGTAGGAAAAGCTGTTGTAGTCAGATTGTTGGTGAAGATGGGGTCTGCCTCTGACCTCACAGCTGTTTCATGGACTTTGAAACTTGAGCTGTGTCTGAGACACTCAGAGACAAATATGTAGCTACCACTCTTCCATCCATCCGTCCATCCATCTATCCATCCATATATCCATCCATACAGAACCTATCCCAGGATGTGCAAGGCAGGAAACACCCTGGCTGCGATGTCAGTGTTTGAGTTATTTGTAGTAATTTTTTAAATGTTGTTTTGTGTGTGTGTGTGTGTGTGTGTGTGTGGTGCCTCATTCCTTCATTTTCACCCACATCTTGCATCCCATGACTCCCAGTTTTGTTCAGTGCTTTATCTCCTGTGTGAAGGTCATGACCGCCAGTTAGTGCGTCTAGGATTCTGCTTAAATCCAGGTGTGTGAATTGCAGGTTTGCCTGAAGCTGCCTCCCGTCTTGTTCCTTGTCCCCTTCATCTGGCCTGTTTCAATCACTTCCATGTGCATTTTTTAGCTGTTTTTGTTTAGTATCGTTTTTCTTTTTAGCAGACGAAAGTCTGAACCCCTTCCCCTTTCCCGTTGTGAAATTTCCTGCTAATGGGGATTTCTTGCCAAAGTCTCAGACATCGTTCAAGTGAGAGGATGTGCAGTTACTCTGATGATGCTCAGTCACTACAGGAGCTCTTCTCTGGAGCAAAGTGGGGCACTCGCTGTGCTTTTCTAACATGGACGTCCGTCTGATGTTCGGAGTGTCCTCACTAACGGTTTTCCACGGAACCAAGTGCCCCTCTCTCGCCGTCTTTGCTTGCTACTGTGAAGTCAAAATGACCGTCGGAGGCATCGTTTGCTGCTCAGGCAAACGTATTGGGCTGGAGCAATTCTTCACATAAAAAGTGCTGCACAGGTAAATCTGCAAGTGTGGTTTTTGACCATTTGCATATTTTACACGACGAGCTTCATCCAGAGCAGAATATTAGATGAACATGAAAAATGGACCAAACTCAGTCGAAACCAGAATTTGCTCCTAGGTTCAGCCATCCATTTTCTATACCCGCTTGTCTTATGCAGCATCGCAAGGTTCCAGAGCCCATATCAGAAGCTATGGAAGCAAAGTGGAGAAATGACCCAGGATGGGGCAACAACCCATCGTAGCACAAACTCTCACCACGTTCATGCACTCATGCCTCTGGACAATTTGGCTACTCCAGTTAATCTTGGTATGATTTTGGACTGGGGGGGGGTGAAATGCCTAGCGTGAACCCCATGATGTCATGGGGAGAACATGCAAGCTCCACATGCATGTGGTCATGGGGAGACTCAAACCCCGGTCCCACCATGAGCTCCTCTTGGCTTCAGTACAGTGTATCTCTCCGACTGCCCATCTGCCTGTCATTGATAAGCTGTGGGCCGGTCTGAGGGCTCAGCATCTCCTTCAGCTCGCTGACGTTTCTTACTTTTTGTGCACCGCTTGCTCCTTTCAGAGCGTCTCCCAGGGATTTAGGCCCAAACTTAGAGTTGATCTGTCCAAACCTTTCATGTTCTCGTCATTCCCCCGTCGTCGCACGCTTCACGTCGCCGACCTGCCGCACGATCCAGTTCTGCCCCGTCCAGCTGTCCTACACCCTCAGCCTCCGGGGGGCACCACGGTTACGGCTGCTTTTACGAAGTTCTCTCAATGTGCAAAGTGCCGTTTGATCTTCAGACATAACTGGGCCCAGAATTTCCATCTGTTATGCATCTGGACGCTGCTTGTGGAGCTCTAGGCAGGTGGTTTCTCACTGACCTGAGGTAATCTTCTTCCAGCTTTAGCCTTGTTCTGCTGCTCGGTACTCTGCTAGCTGGGCCCGAACCTTCGGTTTGACTTTGTGATGCTTTGCATGGTAAAACACGTTTGTTTAACTTGCCTTCCTTAATTTGTGTGGGTCAGATACCCGACCTGGCCTCATTTATGTGGCTCTTAAGAGGGGATTTTGACGTTGGAATGTTGTTTAACTCAGGAGGGTAGAGAGCTCCACCCATGTCTGGAGGGTCATGGGTTCAAATCTCGTAGCTGGCAGAGTAATCATATAATGGCAGGGCCCTTGGTCCCAGCTGCTCCAGAGATGCTACTTGACTCTGCTCATGCCTGTACATGTTTTTCCGTGGCGGGATGAAAATGACCCCCACCCCCGAGCATGAATAATGAGCTGCTTTTCGGTTGTGTTGATATTACGGATAAGATGGGGGGGGTGGGGGGGGTCTCAGGGTAAGTCCAGGGATGTCGCTTCGTTCCTGCCCACACTCTCTGTCGCTAAAGTTAGCTTATGCTTTGTAACGGTGTATGTGCTTTGTGAAGGCCTGGCCTCCTGTCTCAGGTGTCCCTGCCTTATGGCCCGTGCTGCCTTACACAAACTCCAGGTTTGCTCTCACTCTCCATCTGATAAGTTGTTGAGGATTAGTAGGTAATATTTATACCAGACAAACTTTCAAACAATGTTTTGTTTTTATTTGGCCTTTTAACAATGTTTATGTTGTGCCTACTGAACTGTGTAGCATAGGCCCATTCAAATCGCGGTCCTCAAGGTCCGAGTTCTGCTGATTTTCCAGCCTTCCTTTACCTCAAGAACGGGCTGTGAAGCCTCTGGCCAATCAGAATCAGTAATTATTAAACTAACTGCCTGGGAGAACTGAAACAAGACCTAGATTTGAAGAGCACTGGTGTAGCCCAAGCTAATCTGGTAAAACTGTTTTTCAACCTGGGAGTTGTCCCCCCCCACCCCCATGAAAATAGCCCTCATCTAGGGACCCCTGAATAAGAATGTGTTTGTTACATTTCGCATTACATTTATTTAGAAGATTGCTTCATGCATCTGTTTGAGAAAGCAGAGTCAGCCAGTGTGTTTGGGGGTTAAGGGCCTTGCTAAGGGATCCAATGCTTGAAGTCACTCCACCAACCCTGGGATTTGAACCATTGACCTTCTGATCACAGGCAATGGTATCCTAACCTGCTGAGCCACATGGTAATTTGTCATTTTGCTAAATGTCCCCTCGGACCCCCCTGCAAGCCTTCAGTTACCCTGCCAAGTGAACAAGGAGAATTCAGGGATCTTCGTGATGAACACGGGGGTTCATCACCTCTGCTGCTCTGCTTGGTGTGAGGACACCCCAGAGAAAGCACTTGGCACATTTTCAGGTTAATGTTCTTCACTGAGGAAATTACCCACTTCATTGTGCATTTCATAGAACCCATAATTTTCGTATTAATCTCACTATATGTATGTGAAGGACCAGGATGTATAGATGACCAGGAATGTTGAACTTAAGACGCCCACAAAGTGTGCACAGTTTGAGCTACTAGTACGAAGAGTAACTAGATGTTTCTTTGCAGAGCTGGCAGCTGTTTAATGGAAACTGACCACGGAATGTATGTCTGTAGCTCAGCCCCCAAGCGTGTTTTCATTTGTATGGACTGAATTTAGCTGATGTCTGAAATATGACTAATATTCATCCGTCCGGGGGCCGTTTCGATGAGTGTGCAGGTCCTGCCGAGAGGTTCTGACATCTTCTCTACTTTCAGAAGCATCACTGGACCTGCAGGGAGGGTGTATATGTTTTTCAGAATGTCCTTGTGAAGAGGCTGGCCGAGGGCTCCCTCTAGTACCCTGTATCTCCAAAAATAAATCTGAGGAATTTATCAAATGTTCCTGGACTTACATGATAGAAAAAATAAGTTAGCAAAACATACACTCCGGCTAATCTGATGGCTAAAATGCTTCAAAGACCAGCAGTTTTTGACCTTTTCTCAAGCGCTGGGTTTTGCCTTCATCCGCTGAGCTGCATCCACAACGATTCAGCATCTGGACCGAATTAGCTGACTATCTTTGCTTGTTCGTACCAATTGATACATCGCAGCTATTGAAAAGGCGAAACATTTCTGTTTGAATAATGTCCCTTTACTGTACCCTGCCTCTCACCTGAAGATGCTGGGATTGGCTCCAGCTTCCCCGCGACATGGATGGATTTGAATGAATGGATGGATGGATGGATGGATGGATGGATGATGTCCCTTTATTGTTCCTAGGAGCCCTTTACTGTTCCTCATTTCTCATGTTTTTCTACTTTTCCCCAGTGGGTGCCTTTCTGCTCCATGGGTTAATGTTTAACATGTGAGCGTCTCCTGGTCTCCAACCTCTGTGCCATCAGCAATGCCCCCCCCCCCCCCCATTCCGCCCCCAGTCCTTTCAAATTTCAAAGCGAGTAAGGAGTGATTGATCTGCAGCTAGATGTTTCTGCCGGATAGACGGGGGAACACTCGGTGTTTACGGGCAGATGTTCCGCAGTCTACAGCTTTGCGTGTTTTGGCAGAAGTTTACAAAATCACACGGCTTATTGATAGCAATCTGCGCAGAGGTCGTGTCGGAGATACGGGTACTTCACTTAGGTATCACTGAAAAATTACTAGTGCTTGCTAATTAAATCAACACTGAGTGATAATGTCCTCCTTACTGATCCGCACTCACTGCTTCCAGCTCTGTGAATTTACACAGACGCTAAGCTAACAGGTCTTTTGAGATTCCCCCTTTGCTGTGTATAAATGGGCAGTTTTTCCAGCAAAAGCATTTCATCGCCGGTACATAATTACATGATGCGGCCATTTGCATGCAGTATAGCGGCGTCTGAATGACTACTCTGTGATTGGCTGGCAATTGTCTAGCTTAATCCCCTGGACATGGTGATTTGTGCAGGGCTAAAATTAAAAAACTAATATCCGTGCTGTAAATTGTGTGTGTGGCGGGGTAAATGGTTTCCTATAACGTTTTATGTGGAATAGTGTTTTAGCTTTGACTTGTTAGCACGGTTGGGTAGCTCAGGGCCCTTGTACTTCCAAAGATTTTCTGCCAGGCCTAGTATGAGCGTTTGTATTGGTCCATATTTCTGCCGGCTTCTTCCATTATAAAACATTAATTGACATTTCTTAGCGTGTGCGTGTTGTGCCCTTCTAGGTCACTGTGACTCTGTAGCAGATAAGTAGTTGTGAAAGATGTTTTGGACGCTAGAGAAACTGGGGTTGGACAATCCATGGTTAAGGGCCTTGCTCATTGGCCCTGCAGTGAAATTGCTCTGCAGCCTTTAGGATTTGAACCAACACCCTCACGGGTGACCCACTGAGCTGCACACACCAGCCCCCCCCCCCCCTCACTGGTGGTGTCACTGCGGTCTGTACTCAGCAGCCTCTCATGTGTCAGCGTTTCTCTCAGCTGTGCCCTCTGACCGAAGCGGTGAAACTCTGAATTCCTCGTCAGGTCGAGTCCCGCTGAATCCCCTGGTTTCGGTAGAGTGGCGTGTCCCACTGGCAGGACCTGACCTTATCTCGCCTGCTGATCCCCGTACGTGTGACGTGGCAGGAAGCCCTCATTTATTCCGAACCGGGGGAATCAGATTTTGTAGCCAGCTTGGTCTGCAGAGACCGCGAGCGTTTTCCGATTAAACGCCGACCCGTTTTGTGTGCATGTTGTACCTTTTTTTTGTAGATATTCTTGGTTACAGGCTGTGAATTTCATCTGCGTGTCGGTGACTTTTGGCACAGCGCTGTTTGCCTTGTTAATGACCCTGACAAGGAAATTCAGTTTAGCAAACATTTACATAATGACCTATTCAGGCTTTTTGTTTGGCTGTTTGGTATTTTTCCTTGAGGCCTGAAGAGGGCAGTAGAAAATGTTTGCCCATTCATTACCTAATGAGGAAACGAAGTTATGTGAGCAGCAAGAATGTGTACTGTGCCATTGGTATAAGTATATATGTACTACAAATCTCTCAATCCCAGCTCTGGTCAGGTTTAATATGTTATCATTTGTTGCTACATGAACTCAAACTGCCAGTTGTGGCTGATTTCAGTTTCCTGATATTTCATTTATGTAACATGTGTGTTCTACTTCCCAGAAGCTTGTTACAGCTCTTCTGTCCAGGTTGATTAACGTAATTGATTGTAATATTATGCTTACATTTTCTGTTTAATCTCTTTTGTGACAAACGTCCTGAAAGAGTTGGCTGTAAATAAATTTCACGTCGCATTAATTGTCGCATTAATCGACGAATGAAGCGAGCACTGGCACCTTAGCTACTAAATTCCATGGGGATGAGCTGAGACCTTGGGTCCGCTTCACGTCTTGTGTCTGCAGACTGCACCAACTCACGGGTGTAACAGTGTCTGTCTCCGGCTGGGAGAAGCTACCTCAGATAGCTGTATCCGGAGGTTCATTTTGTATTACAGGTTCCTGCACAGGGGTTTAATTAATGGCGAAGATCCAAATCGGTAAATCAGTGTTAAAAGATTTACTGCCCGGAGGCTGTTTAAAATAGATTTTTTATTGAAAAGTGTTTAATATCTACGTCTCTCTCTCTCTCTCTCTTTTCAGAGCAACAGCTATCAGTCGATGACCGACCCGTACCTGTCGAGCTACTACGCCCCGTCCGTCGGGTTCACCTACCCGCTCAGCGACGCCCCCTGGTCCACCGGTGGAGACCCGCCTGTCCCCTACCTGACCCCCTACGGACCCCTCAGCAATGGCGATCACCATTTTATGCACGACACCGTTTTCGGGCAGCCGGGGGGGCTCGGCAGCAGTCTCTACCCCCACAGGTTTAACTTCTTCCCGGAGAGCCCTGCATTCTCCGCCTGGGGCACCGGCGGCTCTCAGGGGCAGCAGACGGCGAGCTCTGCCTACGGCGGAAGCTACAGTTACCCGCCCAGCTCCCTAGGAGGCACTCTGGTGGACGGACAGACGGGGTTCCACAGCGACACCTTGAACAAGGCACCCGGGATGAACAGTTTGGAGCAAGGAATGGTGGGGCTGAAGATTGGGGGCGACGTGGGCGGCTCGGCCATCAAGGCTGTGGGCTCCGTCATCGGGGGCTCGGTGGTGGGTAACGGAGGTCACGCTGTCGGCTTGCCGCCACCCAAACCCACGTCCTGGGCATCTGTGGCCAGCAGACCCGCCAAGCTCCAGCTCAAGACCAAGGTGAAGCCGGTTGGTGTCCTGCCCCCCGGCGCCATCAAGCACAGCATGGACATCGGCACCTGGGACAGCAAGGGGCTGATCAACAAGGTGGTCCCGCCCATCCAGCCCGGTCACCACCCCCCACAGCAGTCCCCCCAGTCCATGGTGCCTCCTCTGCCCATGCCCCCTGCTGCCTTGCCCCCCACTCCGCTACCCCTGCAGTCCTACCACAGCCAGGGCCTGCCCCCGCAAGCCCGCTGGGTGGCCCCCCGCAAACGCAACCTGGCGTATGCCCAGGCTGGCAGCACTGAAAGCAGCAGCTCCTCCAGCGGCAGCAACGGCGGCCCCGTCTCCGGGGGCCTGGGCCCCAGCGGGGAACCCCACCCCGTGCTGGAGAAGCTGAGGGCCACCCACAGCTACAATCCGAAGGATTTCGACTGGAACCTGAAGATGGGTCGCGTTTTCATCATCAAGAGCTACTCAGAGGACGACATCCACCGCTCCATCAAGTACTCCATCTGGTGCAGCACGGAGCACGGCAACAAGCGGCTGGACGCCGCCTACCGCTCGCTGGGCGCCAAGGGGCCGCTCTACCTGCTCTTCAGCGTCAACGGCAGCGGGCACTTCTGCGGCGTGGCAGAGATGCGCTCGCCCGTGGACTATGGCACCAGCGCCGGCGTGTGGGCGCAGGACAAGTGGAAGGGCAAGTTCGACGTCAGCTGGGTGTTCGTCAAGGACGTACCCAACAGCCAGCTGCGGCACATCCGGCTGGAGAACAACGAGAACAAACCGGTGACCAACTCGCGGGACACGCAGGAGGTGCCGCTGGAGAAGGCCAAGCAGGTGCTGAAGATCATCGCCGCCTACAAGCACAGCACCTCCATCTTTGATGACTTTTCTCACTATGAGAAGCGGCAGGAGGAGGAGGGGGTGCTGCGTAAGGTAACTACACTTCCCATGAAGCCTCAGCAGTAGGTCCCACTCCAACAAATCTCCTGCCTTTCAACCTCTTGCACACAGTCTGCAATAACTGCAACCCCCCCCGCCCCCCACCATGTGGTCACATCACTTATAATAAAGACCTTTTTCCCGCAACTCATATTATTTAACTTGAGTTAAAGGTGCTCATTTTTTTTTTATTTTAGTTTTTCTTTATATATTTCAGCAAGGTTGGATTTATTGGGGGGGGGGGGGTATTATTGTATGTTCTGACACCTTTATCCCGTACTGGATCGTGGGAGAGCCTGTCCCAGGACGCAAAGCGCAGTGTTTCCCAACCCAGTCCTCCATGACCCTCAGACAGTCCACATTTTTGTTCTCACACAGCTCACAACACTGTCATGCCAGGTATTCAGTGTTCTTGATTGGCTGGGACCTGGGAGGGAGCAAAAACGTGGACTGTCAGAGGGTCCCTGAGGACTGACGTATGGCACCCGTACACTCGTGTGAAGCCTAATGACACGCAGTTAGCTCTGCTTCACTTTTTTTGATTGGAGGTGTAAAGCTGTGTGAAATGGGGAGAGTAGCCCAATACACCCATACAGACAGGAGGTGTGAGAATGCAGTATGGCCAAAAAGATTGTTGTATGTAGAGTCTAACATGGCATTAAACGGCTATGGTTCTGTCGATTTCCCCTTTGAGAAAACTCCTAAATCAATTTCTGCCCCTGTCCAACACCGTCTGAACAAGTCCGTCCCAGGAGTTCCGATAAATTTAAATTAATTTACTGATTAAATAAATTTCAATCCAGAGCTGAACAGAACTTAGGTTGGGGTACATAGATTCACTGAAAATTCTGGCGGTCTGATAGTCCCACTTTTCACCGTTTTAATGTAAATGCGATGGAGAACGGAGGTTTCAGAATGAGCCGGTTTCGGATCGTTCGGGGTTGCAGTGCGCTGGACAACGGTTTTTAAAAACCCGTCCACATTTTGTTCTCTATGGCTTTTTTTGTGTAGTCACTTAAATATCGCTGCTGGCGAGGATACCCCAGCCCCACCTTACGTCGTCGTTTTTGTTTGGGGAGGGGGAGGGGGAACATTAAAATTGCCCTTGAAATGTCATTTCTCGTCACCCCCGAGCCCCCTTCCCGTTCAGGACCAGCAGCATCGGGATTATGAACTTTGTAGTACGGAGTGCTGTCAGAAGTACAATAGCCCATGTACCCGTAGTGAGTGAAAATGCAGTAAATCTGCAGCCAGCCTTGTTCAAAGTCCCTTAGAAACGCTCGTGGAGGACAATGATAAAAATGGCGTTTTCAGGACCCCCTCCCACCCCGTGCTCATCTCCCAGCCATGCCAAAATCATGTCAAGCAATAGAAGACTGTATTGCTGACCAGAATAATGGTTACACTAGGACTTCTGTTCAGATTTTAAAATGAGTAATTTTTATATATATATTTTTTTTGGCTATATTTAAGAAAATTTTGTTTGAATGAGCTCTCTGCTCCAGGTTCCTCTCTTCTGCAGGGATAATGAGTGTATGTGTATGTTGGCTGCAGTATTTTACCCTGTTCATCTGACTGTATGTTTTAGCCCCCCCCCCCTTTTTTTTCTCTTTAATTAAATCAGGACCCAATGGGAGCAGACATTTTTCAAATGTATATTTTGTTCAAATTTACGTGTACTATCCTTACTGTCCACTGGGTGGTGTAGTTTCCTTTTAGGGGGTTTGCGGTGCCTTATGGCTGAGAATCCCAGGGGCAATGATACATGTTAACGAGACGCCGAGTCAAGAACTTTTAGTGTTTTGAAAAATTCGAAATGTATTTTGTTGTATATTATTGTAAAAATTAAAGTATATCCAGAATTTTTCTTTTTCTTTTTGGAATAATATTGAGGGAAATAAAGCTGTTCTTTGATGCCACCTACGGGGGATGTCCATTCTCTCAGAGTAACATGGACGATCACCTCTGTGGTTCTGTCCGACTCTCAATGGCAGTTCTGACGTTCCCATTAAATTACACCATATTGTCCATGAAAAACCTATATTTGCGTATACGAGGTGGTGTATTTTATGCTCAATAGACGTAAAGAGTACATAGAAATATTTTAAGACAAAAATTGTGATGTAATTGCTGCATTTGTGTGTGAATCATTTTGTTCTCGAATTACATTTTTGGGGGGGTCTTCATTTTCGGGCTTTGTTTCTTTGTGTTTCTGGAAGGGTTTCCTTGGTCGCCCCCCCCACAAAGCTTAGCTTTAATGCAGGCGCAAGTGTTCATGGGAGATGAGGTGCAAACAGAGGTTCACTTTGGTGATTTACTGTTGAGATGAAGGTTAAAAAAAAAAACCTGGGTGATTCGTGTGAATTCTTGAGAAATAGTATTTGTAAATGCTGTTTTCTTTGGGAATGAGGGAACCTTTGACTTGTTGAGTAACAGAAACGGAAATGAATGGAAATTAAGAAAATCGCTGGGTTACTGCAGCGAAAACTGAAGTGATCCCTGGCTGGTGGGGCTGTAAGTGGAGCATGTCACTCAGTAGAAGTGGGTCTGTAATTCCCTTCCTGTCCTTGCATTCAGCCAGATGACAGCTGGTAATGTCATGGCCAATGAATTGGATTAATATCCTACAGGATGCACGTAACTCCCAGAGCAGGACGGTGGCCAAAGTCCTTGACCAAGGTGTTAACCTAAACGTGTTACATAAGCTCTCTAGCCATACGACCAGCTGAGTGGTACCTTTCAAACAAAAGTGCCGCTTCCCGATCTGCCGGGACGGACGCTTCGAGCCCCAGCGGACGTTTGTTCCTGCCCCAATTTCAAAATGGCCTTCGGACGATGATGTTTTCTGCTGTTCACGCAGAAGTGTCTGCTTTCAGTGCCTATTAATCTATTGGATTTATCCAGCGGAGCCTGAAGTGTTTTATATATTAGCCGCTCCTCTCATTTGGCCTTTTTCCTGTGTTCTCATCACCTAATTATTAGTGTGTTGTTGTGCAGATAGTTTGGAGTTTGCACGGTGGTCGCCCTTCTGGCTTGTGGGTGCCCCCCCACCCATAGCGTTCTTAATCACATCATAGCCTGCATGTTCCTGAGCGTCCGATTGAGGCCGTCAGGAGGGGAGATCCTTGTCTTTGAGTGTAGAAGCATGAAGTGCAACCAAGGCCAGTCACTCTGGTGCAGGAATAAAAAAATAAAATAAAACGCACGTCCTGATCATTTGCTGTTTGCTACATTGGGAGGCCACGCTTTTTGGTTTCCAAAAATATTAATGATGAAAGACCTTGGTTTAATAATAATATTGATAATAATAATTAAACTATGATATTTTAGCCTTTTTATAAGGCCACTGTTGCTGTTAGTGGTTAAAATGCCTGTAAGGGTTGAAAAAGTATTAGGTTTTATTTTTTTCCCCTGTTCTTTTAGAAGAATTTAAGCCTTAATAAATGAAATCTATTTAGCAAACCTTGGCTTTTGGCTTTATTTCCAGTTTTTCATCGTTTTCTTTGAATGGAGACAGCAGGAAGGCTTTGGTCAAATGTGCCTGTAAAAGCAAGCTGGCCAGCATCTGCCTCTTCGCATTGTTCGAACAGTATTTCATTCCATTATGTCAAGCAGTGCTGTTGACATAAAACACGTACCCTGAAATATTGTCTTCAGTATCCATTTCACCAGTATATAATACTTCTACTCCTGGGCTTTTATTACTGGTTTTCTGCACTGTAATATTCAATTTTGAAGACAATGTGTAACGTGACGTTTTTTTAAACCGATATATTAATGATGTTCAGCCCCTGACTCCATCATTATCCGTAGCCTATGCGCGTTTTAAGATCGTGTTACTTTTAGTCACTTTGTTATCAATTGTACCAAATGCAATTATGACTTGTAGTATAAGAAACTGCCGTTAGATGGAGCCATTCTGTTTTAAAATGCTGATTGAACACATTTACTAAAAAGTGTAAAATATGTCCCTTTCGAGTAATCTTTTTTAAAGGTTTTTACTTGGCATTCATCATATGACTTAGGCTACCTTATAAGATGTCAAAAATCCTTCTCAGGGAGGTGTCGACTTCCATAACGGTGACCGGAGAGCTATCCTTGGTGCTGACTTAAGTTGTCTACGTGTAGCGATATATTTTCCTGCAATGCCTAGCAAAGTTCGTTTATTATAATATAGAAAAATAAATTTAAGGGACAACAGAATGTGGCGATTATAGCATGCAATATATAGGATCCATAGTGCATATTGTGTAAGCGATGTCATTTTGCAACAAGAGAATTTCATTTTCCGTTTGTTTAAAATCAATAAATAAAATGACATGAAAGAAATGGCTTTGGGGTAATGCATCTGAAATATGAAATCATGACATTGAGTACGTGTCCGCTGGATTGTAATAGCTGGCCGCGGTTTTGTGTGTTTTTTTTTTATTTTTTTTTGTCGGCACCTTTCATCGCAATACATGTTTCAATCTCTCAAACAGCCTCTTCTTTAGTATAGCAGTTGTACAGCGCATATCCGTTGCTGCGCGTCAGAAAACGCCAGAGTTTGCGGCTACGCCGCAATCGGAAGTCCTGTGTCTCTGGTTATAGACGAAAATAAGCAGAAACTATAGTTATGCCTTTTCTTACTAGCAATCGAGCCTTGGGCCGTTAATGAAAAGCAGAGACCTGCTTTTTGTGGCCAAAGCACCGTCTCTGGATTCCTTTGCAGCAATGCAGGTCTGTATATTCCGCAAGTGAAACCTTCGGGTAATCATGGTTCATTTAATAGATGCATGCAATATAAATTCAGGTCAAATGTTTGTGATATGAAAACATCGCAACATTTGTTATCGCATCGTAGTTGATTCTTTACAGAAACACGTGAAGTCCTTCAAATGGGCTTCATGTTAAACAAATAGTCCTAATGAGACAAAAATACATTAATGATTGACGTTTTAAAAAGCAGTTGTATTTCAAATGCATTACATAGTTCATATCGCTATGGGGCATTATTTTAAAAATGAACTAAGAATCCAGTGTAGACTTAATTATTGCACGATTTTAGACTTGAAAATAGGCAATTCGATGGCATGATTTCAGTAACCTATGCGTTGTTTCCACTACATGAAGTTAAATTGCTGACAAGGTCTACAGTTACATTAGTGCGTTGCGGTATTCAGATGCCTAGTACACCTAGGCCTGTGTAAAACCTTGGTGGTATTTTATAAAACCCAAGTACAAGAATGATTGCAAGAGGATAGCAACTTTACATGCCATTTTCATCAATTTATAAACAAACAGAGTAATTTAGAGTAAAAATCACCTGTTCTGCGGGGTACCGTTATGTCTCTACGCTGCGAGAACGCAAAGTGCAGTCCTGGTCGACAGAGGCCGGAATAATGCATGTAAACCCCGGTGTTTTCTGGAATCTGGGTCAAAACACAATCACACTGTGAACCAAAAACATAGGCACATTTTGCTGAGGGAAAATTATTCCATTTGATCCATCAGAAACGTTTATTTCAGGCCATTGGGTTTATTTTTGAATTTTCATGTAGGCCTAAATGAAAAGTAATACACTCAATATCTCAGCATTCCACTAACGTCATTGCGGTGTAATAATGATTTGTATTAGAACCTTGGACATCGAGTGCCCGCTGTTCAAGACAAAATCACACGAACAATTTAATGTTATAATCACAATTTATTAAACTCACAATCTTACAAGTAATACGCAAATATGTCCGTCTGTAAAAAGGGACCGTTTCCAGAATCTGGACTGAAAATTCAATTATGCTCAGAAGAAAACGTGGGGTGCAAAACAGACCTATAGCAAAAACACATAGACGCCTAAAATCAATACGTCTGAATTGTCGATAAAAACGTTTCCAAGGCGTATTTTGGATCAGCAAGTGACCGCACCCAAAACAGCATTAATTCACAATGTTTGCTCTCAGGGGTCTGAGCTGAGAGCCACGAGTTAAGGCGTTGAGGCGAATGTCCGCAGAAAGATGTCAATCAAAATTCTAACACATAAGATTTATACTTTTGAACTGAGCATTTTGGATTAAGCTGAATCAATGCGGTGCAATGTTGGGTTTTTGTATAAAACACATGTCCTTTTTCTCGTTTTATGTAAATTTCTTTTTTCGTCTATTTCTTTATATTTTTTCTTTCTTTTAAGGCGATAGGTGAAGCATTGCCGTAACTGCTTTGTTTTGTAACGATTAAATGGTAATAATAATAATAATTTCTCTGCATTTCTCATAGCAGTTTATAAACCTTTCATGTCTGTACGCTTCGCTTGAATTTATGCTGCACGTGCGAAAATTAAGTCTCTGTCTAGGAATATTGAAATCGATTTGCACTGGGACACAAAATTATATCAAACAAGGATGTTCAAGTCAGGGCTAATAATACGAGGTAGATCATGCCTCGAAGCTCTCTATTTGCAGACATCCTAAATTGTTAGTTACAATATTATTTTGGTTATATGTTCTAGCGTAGTGTTAATTTAAAATATTACACATCGATATATTGATATTTGTAAAAGCCAACAATACTGCAACATAAACAATTGAGTTCTTAATTAAAGTAGCACCAGTTCCGTACTTCGATGGTACATCCTCCATGGGCGTCCATAGGTGGCGCCGATAAAACGTGCAATTTTCGAGGATTGTAGATGTTTTTATACTTCCCCCTGCAATGGTCTGTCATTTAGGGTGTGCCCCACCTTCCTACCTATTCCGTTCAAGATGAGTTCAAGAATCCAGCGAGCCTGGCTGGATAAATAATCCCTAGTAGACACTGAACCCATTTAACCGCCACGAATACACGAAAACATCAAGAATAAAACTGCCGCTGCTTCCGAAGTATCCCATGATCTCTGATTGCTGAATTTATATATTAAAAATAACGATGCCGCGTACATCGGGATTTGGAGAAAACGCCGATGATGAAGGTTATACATTTTGAAAGCGGCCACAAATTCCAGACACGCCGTACCCCTTAGGAACTGCACGTAGTTTTTTCATGCTGATCCTTGTGTTTTGAGTTCAACCAAAAACACCGAAAAGAATATTATCCGGCCATCCATCCACTTGAATATCAGACTGTCAGATTATGCTGTTGAAGCTTGTGCTGGGAAGTATAATGAGAGTGGCGAGGTATTGGCGTTGCGTACACTGCGAATCTTGTAATTTGTAAAAAGAAAAATTTAGAAAGCATGTGTTTAATTGCTCTAGTTGTGGCAAGGCAATAATGCCGTTGTATGCTGAAAATAACGGCCCACTACTGTTAAACGCTCCAAAATATAACTGAGTTGATCATTATTAAGTTGTGTTTTTCTTTGTGTTACAAAACACAGCGATCTATGGGTTCTAAGTACTATCCAAGTCTTATGTTCCCTTCTCAGTTTCCAAGTAATATGGGATACACTGGGAGAAGGGAAAAACTATTTCTGATTATTGACCGAGTGTGTAAAGTGTTCATATAACGCCTCTTAGCTTTATCTAAGGGAGCAGCAGACCATATACGAATACTTCATATAAAGAATTCTGAGCGACTCAGTGTGACGCAACACAAACCACAATGACATCATACAGTGTTTCTGACAGGCCCAACTGGACAGTAATTCCACATCGAAAGTGCACGAAATATATCTTACGGTACCTTGGTAGCACTCTCTTAGCATAAATATTGCTTCTTGTGCAAAGAGAAGCAACGCAACTATAGATATGCAATATTCATCACCATGTTTCTCTATTAAGAGATTTATTTGTTTATTTTAGTTTCCGCTGTATGGCGAGAAAACCCGTGCATATGAAATAGGGCCTACTGTGTATTTAAGTTGTACGACTTTTTAAAGGGCAATTTAGAATTACTATTTCCGGTTAAACGAACCAGTCCAAACAGTTGAAAATAATCTTTCCAACAATGGCGTGCACCATCAAAAGTGGTCCATCCTAGAGCTTCAGGTCAAATAAATAGACCTTCACAAAGACAGATTTTTCTCGCTCGGTAATTTAATGTCCTAACAACACTATTGCACCGTTGACCCGTTTGATTCGAGGTGCTAATGGATCGTAATTTGAACATCTCTTTAAATATGATGTTCTTGAGATTCCTCTCTTGGCATTCACCGCGTGCCTTAATTGTATGGACATTAAATCAAGGTCCGCTGTGAACACGCAGAGTGGTAACCCTATGTGACACTCTGCACCCCCTCCGCAACGCGACCCGCCCCCACCCCCACTTCGCGACCCCCAACCCCATGAGAATGAGCAACGCAATGCACTGAGCCCTGCACCACACACATCTGTGTTCCGCCCGGGTTTTCACATACAACCCTGTTCGTTCTAATTTAATTCTCAAATTACGAGTTTTTAAACTCTACGTCACCTTATAATATGGAAACATTTCGCTGTATAAAATTGCATCATTACACATGACCAGAGCAGACCGTTAAGCTTGAATTCAATATTCAAGTTATTCTTCTCCTGAATCATTCTGATCTCTCTAGGAAATTAGATCACTCATCATACCAACGACTACACGCCAAGTAACCTCGGCCAGGTACATGACAGTTGCAAATTAATATTTAAAGCACACATTCGGTTACAAATAAATCCGGAAAATCCACATGACCTTAACACAGAACCAGGACGATAGAGCTTAGGAGTCGTAACGCACGGCATCGTTGCCTTATTCAGCCGTGCGCTTGTAGGTTTGGAAATACCCATAAACGCTTCTGTTATGTTCGATGCTCTTCCATGTGACGTTAAACACGACTCGCCTCAGCTTTTCTCAATTCTTCGTCGTCCTCAATAAGGACACACAGAAAAAAAATCAGATTTCTTTCTCAAAAATGAATCAAATAGAATGGCTGTTGAGGAACGCTATCTGATATGTAAGGCACTCATTCCATTTTCAGTACGCGGACTTCCTGAGCGGGACTCGGCTGCAGCCTCCCCCCTGGTCCGCTGCGATCGCCCTCCTAACGCCCGTCAGACATACGCGCCAGCTCTTTTTGTTGCATTGTTTGCAGGCTACATAACTCTATAACACGAAGGGTCGAATTGTCGGATTCTTGCCATCTTCAATCGCTTCGTACACTCGCTTCTCCAGAAAACGTCGAAGAGAAATAAAGCGGGATCTAGTCTTTTTTTCGCTGGTCTTTGGAAAATACGTTTAATTCTCCGTCAGACCTTCAAAACACATCCTGCGCGTGCTCCGGCATCCTCCCCTGTCTAATCTTACTCCGACGGCGTCTATCAGGACTGGGATGTGTCCTTTCCGATTTATCCCTTTTTTATCTTGATCGTCCGAGGCAGCAGTTTTTTGGTCCAGCCCTGGATTTTTTCAGCCCCTCTGATCCATTCTAGCGGATTAGAGCTCCTTCCCATCCCAGACACTCGCAGCCCTTCTGCTGATTGGGTTCAGCACAAGAGGATTACATTGGGACATAATGACGTCATGGCCCGGGCCCAAGTTCTCCCCCATTAACCAAATCCTCATCAGCAAGATGCCCTTGAAACCGCAGGGACTGACATTCTATACAGATCTGCATCGTTCATATAT
>JAODKE010000040.1:21842665-21855355 GCA_026779605.1 Mormyrus hasselquistii
ATATCTGTGTGTGTGTGTGTGTGTGTGTATGCGCGCATATCTGTGTGTGCGATCGAGTATTTAAACATTCTCCTTATGTGTCCTTTGTGTGCACATGCATACAGAGGAATACAAAATGTTAGATTTGGTTTTACTTCCTGATAATAAAATGGAATCGGTCATTTTGTTAGCCACTGTGTATAATATCAAACGGCCACCAGGAATGTCTATGGACTGTTTACTGCACTGTGCTGTTCCAGTTCCTTTTAGGGTTCCTTCGGGCTACTGGTGGTCAACGTAACATGTCACAGTGTGTAAGATTTTGCAATGGAGTAAAATAAGGGTGTGGGTTTGCGCAGCACGCGTGTGACCTGAGCGCACATCCATAAATCTGATTCTTCACTAAATAACGCAGTTGGTCGTTAATAATGTTTTTGTTCAATCCTGTACTTGACCTACGTACCTAACGTATGAATCCTGTCATCTATGGAGAAGACGCGTGTTTTGTATCATTAGTTTGGTGTTTATAAACTGGCCCACCGCGTGTGACGTATCTTATGTATACCTTACAGATCGGCCTTGTACGTTGTGTCATGCTGATTGTTATTATTATATATGCATGCTATCAATCTTGTGAGATGCGTCGTGTTTATGCTTTATTAATACATTTTATACTGAACACAAAATACTTATATGTTGCTGGACATCAGCAGAAAATAATAGCAATTCAAATTTCGTAAAAATCCAGGAGCTCCAATTTATCTGCATGATTTTAACTAGCAAATGCAGGTTTTAAGAATAGTTATGAGATCAAATACTATTAAAAATACGTTTTGTGCGTTTCATGCAGAAAGGTTATTGGAATCAGCTTCAGACACTATCCATGGTGTAACAGAAGAATCATGAACGCGGCTGGTTCTTGTAATCATACTATATTTAGGGATCGCATTTTGATAATACTGTTGGAAGTTGTATGTTTATATTTGTACAAAGATTACTTGTAACGACTCCCGGCAATTAGAATGGCGTATTGTACAAAGAAATGACTGAGGTGGACTTCGCTGTCCGTGGTATTGAATACACCCCTTACATTGTATCTGTCTGTTTATATGTCGGCCCATCTAAATACAGGAGTATGTGTAATTAAAAACACTTAAACGACATGATATGTGTCCTATATATTCTCGCCTATAATCTCCATTTTCGTGCACGGACGCGCGCCTGTGTATGTGCGCGTGCTCGCCACACAAGCTCAGGCACACACATAGAGATACCACTGCATTTAAATCGATTTTTAACATAGTAAATATAACTGAGAACTAGCTTTCCTGTTGATATTACGACTCTTGCTGGAACTCTGGTTTTGGACCATTTGTAATGAAAACCGGGTATGATATTCCTGCATTCCTTTAAAAATATATATGTAATTCCTTAATTTTAATAGCTAATAAAATCTTTGCATAAATAGGTTCAGTGATTTCGGTAATTGTTTAAAACAAAAATATAGTAGAAAATTGGTTTAAACTACACTCGGAAAAATATAGACGAAAAAGTATTTAGAAGCTCGTCTATACATTTTCAGCTATATATTGCTTAAAGTCGAATGTGAACAAGTAATTCAAACATTTTTAAATGTAACATAATCTTCATTAATTTCTCCATTGATTGAGTGGCTGTAAGTATAATATTTAATACGAGTTTTGTATAACAGACTATACATTTCGTTTTAGCAAATGCATTTATATTCAAATGCATCTATATTGCACTGAATCAAACTCCGCAGAAACATACCGATCGATGTCCCGGAAGAAAATGTCACAGGGTTTCAATTGTGTTTTTTTTTTCTTTCCCAGCCATCCCCCTCCTCAACCCCCCACTGTTAGTGTTAGAGAAATATGTAGAGCAAATACGTAATTTTGTGAATGCAAAATTAAATGAAATCATATATATCTGATATGGGTTGTATTATTTGATATATTTGGGAATTTTAGCATATTGCATTTTAGTGCGTTTTAGTTAAAATATCGAAACGTGACATTTGGAGATTAACGTTACTATCTGCCACCGCGGTCCGTGGCTTTTAAAAAGCGTATTTCTATTAAAGCGGATGCAATCGAACCACTGCAAAACAAAAAGGAGTTTAAAAATGGTAGCGCGATTATCCGAAAAGCACATTACGGGGTAACAAGTGTATCACAAGAGAAGCTGCACACAGAAAGTACTCATTTGCTTACGCACGCGGCACGTGCAGGTCCCTTCCTCCGCTGCCTCGTGGAAGATCTTCTTCTGATACCGAAACGCGGTATCATTTCCTATCAGTTAAAATATTATGCATATGTTATGATATACATATATGGCTTTTGTGCCTTGAAATGCTGAGAAAACACGGAAAGGGGGCGAGGGTTTGCTCTCTTCTGTGGCGCTTGCCTCAGCGGCCTCCACATCTTGAACTGAATGAAGGAGGAGCTGTCCCGTTGCATTACAATGACATTCAGCCCTATTCATTCAGTCTCTGTCTAACGGTCTTCGGGTACCAAATCCTCCCCGTCGGGGGGTCGTAGCCCCCTCATTACGCCCCCCCCCCCTCCCATCCCGACACACAGTTACTACAATAAGTACAACAATAAGATGTGGGCGTTAGCTATAGCTGCACACAATTCCTTGAAGTTTTGCGGTTGGCTGAAAAATGCGTACGTTATCAGAATGCAGTCGACAACTCCCGTTTTTTAACATTAAATTACTTTGGTCATTTTGTTTTTTCATTTGAGCTGGATATATCATTTTACGACATCTCGATGCAGTAGTTGCTAAAAATAATATACAAGAATGGGACATTTGATAAAACGCGCTGCTTCCAAATGAAGCGGTGGTCCGAAAATGTCTGCACGTTAGAGTTTATCTGCCGTGCAAGCAATGGTTACTCTAGGAAAGAAAAGTGCATTGAGATATGGAAACTGTGACGAGCGCTATGCGGCGTGAAATCCAAATACTTGGTAAACACGAACAGCGGCCAGTTTGATTGGTATACAAGGTTACAACAAAACGCCCTGAATAAATTATTTTAATTGCTTTGCAACATGTTATACAAGGCATGCAGTGATATGGTTTCTAGATGCTAATTAAGACCAACAAACGTTTTACATTGTATGGTATACCGTGCAAGACAAACGATTGCATTGCCCGCCAAATATTATACTGATTTCTCTAAAATACGTAAGTTTACGTTAAACTCTGTAGAAGTCAAAAACTGTGGATGTAGGCTGTATGCGAATGCTGAATTTATTTACTGAATGCCCCCCGCCCCCGTTGCTTTCTGAAATTGAGAAACATTTAGCGTATTTTACACGATTGAATTTCAACTTTCCACGGATTATAGAACTGTCTTATTCAGTTATACTAAAAAGTAAACGTATGCAGAACTGAGAACCTTATAAACTCCCAATAAGTGAAGTAATATAGAAGTATTCTAGTACTGGTATACTCGATCTCTCAAATTAGTCTTGTGCCCAATGGTGAAAGATCTCTGTAATAAGTATACAACTTGATGCTTTGACAAAACCTGCACCGTGTTCTGTCATGGATTACGTGTCTCTTTACAAAATTACGCTAACACGGTATATGCGTATCGGACGTAACCATATCTTTTCGGTGTGTGTCTCTGCTAAAACACATTTTCACAGTATTGTCTAGTGTGCCGCACAAGCATAGGAAAGACTCCTGTTACGTAACAGTTACAAATTCACATGATTTACAACGTGCTTTGAGCCGGACCTGGGTGTGTTGCTTTACGGTTATGCTGGGTCAGATTTAGCTGATTGCTGTCATATGTTTTTGATGTAATCTGATTTATTGTTACGGCGACAAGTTTCTGTACGGCCTGATTACTACTACTTCTACTATACTACTACTACTACTACTAATAATAATAATAATAATAATACTAATAACAACAACAATATAACAATGATAATAATCGTTGACTGTAACTATACAAGGCTACGCCCACCATGCATTTTATTGTTCTAAATGCTTGCTGACATTTGATTAGTCTAAATGAAATGCCAGCCTCCTATTTAAACTCTTATGAAGGCTGCTTGATCCCTGAACGGTTGTTTCCCAGGGAGATCATGCCGATTTCTGAAATGATGTTGATGGCCCAGATATGCACAGCTGGCAGCTTATGGGGCTGTTCAACCAGAGAGGAAAAAGGTCAACATAGCGCTTTAGCCGGCAGATTGCACGGGGAACCGAAAACGCCGTACACCACCACAGTATCCGTAGCTGCGATTTAATACTCATACTTTACATGAATGAATCATCTAACGGGCTTACGTGCAAATTGTGCACAAGTGATTAGCGCACAAGGATGCGTCGATTCCTGCTAGCAAGTGGAGTGGTTAAATTTGTTTTAATTATATGTATTGTAAGATCGTTCCGTGTTAGCCTATAGGAAGCGATTGGGTTGTTAATTTCTGACCTGTTCATGTGGCCTATAACAATAACAGGAAATTTTCATCGAACGCTCGTGCGCTTAACTAAACATATTTACTATTGCGGCCAACGATTTCTACAGTGTCCAAAATGTAAACATTACCCACCCTAAATGTTTTACCCTTTTTAGCCTATTTTTATATGCTTATTTGGAGAGGCATATAAAGGGGTATAATTTTGCAAACATTTCCTAAGAGCAGGACCAGAAGGACCCTCAAGTATTGTGTAAGGAAATAAAGAGAAACACCTTAATAAAAGAATCCATTGTTTGGCGGGACAATCCGAGGGGCCTGGTAAGCCGTCTTCCACAATCACGATGGTGGGTGATGATTTGAATGCGAGGGGCCCACACTTTCACATGTGAACAAAAAACAAAATGGTAATCAGCGAGTGAATTAAACACTTGGTGAAACCAGCTCCCAAGCACTACCGGTCTCCTCACCCCATAAACCTACGTGAAGCGCGAGTACCCCACCCCCCCAGCCAAAAACAGAGAGAGAGAGAGAGAGAGAGAGACCCGATTCCTGTTTGACTGTAGGGAACGAGCTGAATCCCCACGGGGGGAAAAAGTTTCACGAAGAAAGTTAAACTTCTCAGCATTTAGACGTGCAGTGATGTCTGGCTGGGCGTTTTTTTACATGGAGTTGTGCCTTGTTTTTCAGATCCTACGAGACTGTTTGGAAACTCCTTGCGATTTAACTGCAGGTAAGTCCGCCCGGGATCCCATCCGGTCCGTTTGAAGTGTCTTAAAGTTTGATCAAAGTCAGGCCACGGATCCCGTGTTTGTTTGCCAAATTGCGGCGGATTTGCTCAATAATAAACTACTTTGAGCTAGTCAACCTCCGAATTGAGGGCATCATTAAAGCAATTTTAGGTCCTTATTCAGTTCTAATGACAGTAAGTCGATCAGTAAGTTATCTTGTAAATATGTCTGCTGCCTTTTTTAAATCGTCTATCGTCTAATTCGTGGACCTATAGCGCTTAAAGTATTTTTAACATGGGGAAAAAACGGATGACTGAGATAAGACTTTGTGCGGCCGATAATTAATTAGATAAGTAATTTTTTATTGGCTAGTACTATAATAAACGAATTATATTTATTTAAACGAATTATAGTAAATTATAATTAAATGCTTTTAAAAACGCACTGATTTAATAATACCGGTTTGCAATAGGCTAGCATTAGCATTACAAGTCGTGGCCATATAAGAAGCTTGCCAGGCCTGTATAAAAGGTATTCGGTGATTTAATATAAATTAAGTTAATCTCTGTGTTGAGTATCTTAAGTTAATAATTCATATAATAAGATATCTATCTGACATTGAAAGACCAAGCAACCCTGTATCCCTGCATTAAAGGGACCAGGTGAGTCTGAATGTCTATTTTTGGGAAATATTGTGGTGTATTTCCGTTAAGGGCGTCCCAAACCTGGTTCGGGGACGGAGGAGCGGAGAAGGTGAATTCACCTCCAAGCAGACCCATCCCAACCCCCACAGCCTCACACACACACTAACCCACCAGCGACATTAGAAACTCGACAACTGTACTAAATGCACCTTCTCTTCAGAGACGAAGCCTAGTTAGGGGCGAGAGGTGTTACCTCACATTACTGAAGGAATGCGACTTCCGGGCGAGCGGATCATTCCTGCAGAAATACGGCCAAGAATGTTATGTAAGAAAAGGCTAATCACAATTACCTACACCAGAACATCCAGCTAGCAAGAACCATACATTTTTAAATGTGTCAGTACAACCTATACTGCAAAAACAAAATGCAGTTTATCAGCTACCTTGCATTGAAGTTTAACCTGCTACGAATGCAGTGCGCGAGGACCTAACCATAACCTTCGAATTCTGACAAAAACGTAAATTTGCGTTTTAAAGTTAAGCTGGAAACCTCTCTATATACATGTGATGTAGTTAAATGTTAGCTCCTAAAAGGCAAAACTCTAAAAGATTAGGTAAGCTTGAACTTATTTTAACTGCGACATCAAACCTAAATTTATTAACGGCGCATAAAAGCAAAGAGGGGGCGTGTTTCTCTACGGAAATATTAAAGTTAATGAGAATGAATCATAGAGTCACCCTAAATCACGGTGGCTGAGTAGCTTAGCCGCCCTGTTGGAGACAGCCCGTTTCCTCTCTCTGTTAACGTGGATGAGGCGTCGTCTTCATTTCGGGGTCTCACAACTTGATCTGTAATTGCAATATGTTGAGAGGGTCCCCGCTTTCATGACGCGATACGTGTGTGACTAGGGGCACAAAACAATGTTGTTTCATGATAAACCCACTGCGATAATGAACAACACACACATTCATACACAGGCTCGATACATACATGAATACACACACACACACACACACACATGAGCTACATATTTTTATTTCTATGGTAGTCCTTGCATATTGATAACAGGATCTTCTGTAGTAGATCCTTTTCCAAAGAAATATTTCAGTTCTAATTCACATTTCTTGTCACTACTGTGGTCTGTTGCAGAAAAGCTGTTTTTTAAACTACTAGTCCGACGACCTAATTTCCCGACGAATGCTTTGGCGATTTAATTGACTGTTGAAATTTGTGGGAATCAGACCGATTCATTTGTAACACAGCTGCCCTGAACTACAGTGACATGTTTGCTGAAAACATCCATCATTTCGTGGCGCAGGTTCGCGTCGCTAATACTGTATTTAGGCTACGCGTGACTTTGGGTTTTGTCATACTTATTAACCGGAATGTTTTTACAGGCATCAGAAATTTGGTGGAGTTGTTTGAAAAACAACAAGCTCGCTACGTATAACCCCTTATATTTGGACCCATGTAAAATTTAGAGCGCGCGGCTGCATGAATAATGCAGACATTTCTTTAAAACAAGGCTGCAGTTTTTGTGTGTGTGTGTGTGTGTGTGTGTGTTGCTTGAGGAACTGGAGTAAAGAGTTGCAGGTTAAGGTTACACGACGAGAACTGCAGCAAAGACCGCAAAATGAGGAGGTTAGTTAATATTTAGCGGTGTCAACAAGTTAAAAGGTTAAAATTTGAAACTGAGGTTAGGCCACTTGAATGAGGTGAACGGGGAAAAGGCTTAGAAACAATGCAAAAGGTTCTGGCAATGATGCACACTTAGACTTAACAAAGGTCATACATGGCCACGCAAACCAGCATGTGGATGAAGGTGCATTAATATGAGATCTCTCCCCTCAGACTAGCCTCATTGGAAAGAAGCTGAACCTCTTCTCTGCATTTCAAAAGCGGGCCCTTCCATCCCCACTTGGTGCCTATTTGTGTTGGACCGTTAACTCGGCTTTTAACCCCCACCCTACCAGGCATTGCTAAACAATCACAGAATTAACCTGTGCCAAGGGGAAATGGAGAGGGTGGGTCATGGCCACAAAATGGGGGAACCTGGACTGCCATCAGTTGATTCATTATTTTCCCTGCCTGTTGTGTTGTGGAGAGACTGATTACATCTGGCCACACATGCTGTGTCCTTGATCTGCCATACCTGTCCACCTTTGGCATTCCTGGATTTTCCCAACTCTATCAGTTTCATACTGTGAGCTTCCTTGTATAAACTGGAAGGCTCATTGTTCTCTAAAGTCTCCAACAGCAGAGTGGGGTTAGTGCACAAAGCAATGGTTAAAGGCAGCTTTGAACCAGCTTGGAGGTGACCCTTGTGTTGTATCTTCTTAGGCTGAAAGTGTCAGGTCAGCTGAGCTGGAAGGCTCTTACATTGAATGTTACCATTTTACCCACAATGCAAAGTTCTCAGAGGTTCCACCCCCTGCAGTGCTCTCCAGCTGTGGCTGGTTTTTTTTTCTCTAAAGGGATTTCATTGGCCCAAATCCCGTTTCATAATTTAGTAAATGTACATGACCTGTCACTCATCCATCACTCCATTCCATCCATCTTTCGACCCCCTATTCTGGTCAAGATTCATGGGGACAAGACATATATTCTGAAAAATAAACTGTCAAGAGAAAAACTATGCTAAATGATCACAAACCAAGTAGCTTAATAAAAGCGTACGAATACATTTTTGGAGATTGGCCGTCTGTTACTAAAATGGTAGTTTAATATTTTTCAGATCAGAACAGAAAAACACTCTTGAAAAAGACACGTCACAGAAAACGGAAAAGCTCCCTTAAAACTGTGATCAACTGTCCTTTAAGTGCACGCAGAATTTCAACATTTGGTCTGAAATCAGTGTTGCAAACGTTTTGGACCATAACGATCATGAACGCGTTAAGCAGCAAAGAACCACACAGGACCAATTCCCGTTAATTTACAGAAGTTTAACTGATTCTCCTGCGCCGTGCTGGAACCTGCATTTCGAAGCGGATTTCTGATTCCGCATACAAGAAAATGCCAAATGTTTCATCCCGCTTTTGTGTTTCAAGCAGACGAGGCATTTTTCACTCCAAGTGTGAAGCAGCCCGTTTAGTTCGGTTTCGACTTGGAGGTGGGGGCTCTATGGTGGATTAAGCCCCTCCAGATACTATATATATAGTAGCATAAATATTTCGTGACTCCCCTCCCCTCCACAGCAGATCCTATACAAACCTATTGGTCTGGCTCTCATTCACAGGCTTTGCATACAGCTGTGTTAACAGTTGACGCAGGGCTGCCCTGTCGGGTCAGATCCGGCCGCCGCGCGTCGGAGCTAACAGCATGTAAGCACTTAGCGCGGGCGCTTTGCTGACTGGCCGAGTTCGCGGGATGCCGGGCTGTACCGAACCGGAAAATTCTGCGTCTCGGGGCGGCGAGAAAGGTCACCTTTTAGAATCAACCTACAAGATCCGCAGCCAAGGAGAATATTGTAAATACCACAAAGAGCTGTCACTCCAACGGAGAGTTGGGGGTGGGGGGCGGCTCTAGCGCATTATAGTGTGTGCTCATTTTACTTAAGCCGTTAAATCGCCAAGGGAGACATATGAATCCCGCGTTTATTGTCGTCAAGGTGAATAAGGGAGCAGACTGAGGAAACAAGTAATGGTTTTGTGGCGAGTGAAAAGTACACCTTTAATGTTATGTACATGTTTACCTCAACAAAATAAAAATAAAAGGCTATATGGCAGGAATTTTATACATGAGGAGGATAATTGATACATTGGTTTAAAATAAGCCTACTGCATGCTGTGATTGCATAGTCTCAATACTTATTTTTGTGCATTACAAACATAAATGCACACTCCACATTTACAGCAACAACAAAATAAAAATCACTTGCACCTTTTATGCCTTAAAGGAGTCGGCGGAGTGGCATGGACAAGGACCGGCTGGTAACTCAAAGAAGTGAAGAAGCAGTAGGTCACATCTCTGCAGGTGACATTGGGACGTAGCATTTGTAAAATCATTGGGATGCCAAGGGCGGCTCATATGTTGCCATGATTTGCACAAATGCGATGAGAAGTGGCTGTAAATTTTATTAAATGGAGGCTAATATGTTTATGGGCGTACTTACACTCATTTAGCTTTTTTGGTTTATTCTTCTTAAAGGTGGTGAAATAGTGAAGTTATATAAATATATAAAAAATGAATGTAAAAAATGCCCCATGACAAATATACATGTTTTGTTGGTTCATATTAATGTTCTACTTACTTTAACTCTCATCTTCTCTGAATTTTTAATGTTTGACTCGCTGCTGTGGAGCTGATAAATTCACTCTTCTGCGAGTCTCATTTTCCTGGTATTTTTGTACCCAGCTGAGAAACTTTAAGTGGGGCTGTATGCTGGTCTCAGTGCTGAATGGTGCCCCTGACTCACTTAGCCCCTTTGCAGGATTTTGCATGCCCTGTCTCTCTTGCATCGCCATCCATATTCTGTGCATCATTTTAACTTGATTTTGAAGATGTGAATGTTTACTGGAAGGAGTGTTGAAAAAGAGCAGGTTTGAGAAGCGGTGATGTCTGGGGCTGCGGTTTCAGAAGGAAGGGGACTAACGTTGGGTCTCCAGAGTGGACCCTGCTTTGCCTGGAAACAATTTGGCCAGGCACCACATCATGGCGTAGCTACGAGGTTCCTCACAAATTGTGGCCTTGTTCAATCAAGCAATCGATCAATCAACCATTCAGTCAGAGTGTCATTTGTCACATACACAGTTGTACTTAGTAAAATGTGCAGCGATTGATTGGCTGCCTGAGACCAAGTCTGTGAAACAGGGAACATAAAAATGAAGAGACCTAACGTAGCTCAGTATTTATGGTGACGCAGCTAGAAATTCTGGGCCTCCCTGATTCATGGGTAAAATTATGGGAAGATGAGGGGGTTGTAACCCCCCAATAATCTAGATCAGCCAATACAACCTCTTGGACCTCCCCCCCAGTGCTCAACCTAAAGTCCTTACCCTGACAGAACATCACCTTGGGCCCCTCACTAGGCCACTTTGAATTTGGAAAAATATAAGCCCCCCACAATAGGTAGAATTAGCTGACCATTGGGGGGGGGGGGGGTGTTCTCCTGTGGTAGCATTTTTTCATATTGATGGGCCCTTGCAAAGTGCTGAGCCCCCCGGAATTTGCCAGGGTCCCTGTGCCCCATCTGTGCCTCTGAGTATTTACATACACGAGCTGTACAGAGGGAGTCCATATGAGGAAATATGTTTACGTTGAGTAGACTGTAGAGCAACATGGTCACACATGGGCCCTAGAAAATGTCCTCATCAAGGAGCTAATGTCTCTCGATACTGCCTGCAAAATGTTATATCATGGGGTTATAATGGAATGGGTGTGTGACCACAGGTAGGCAAGTGATAGGCCAGTCAGCCAAGCAAGTAAATAAACAAAAAAAAGAATATAAACACAGGATGCTCTGGTTGTTCGTCTATACTGCTGGTGTCCTTGTTTTTCCCATTTTACATAACAGTGCGGTTAATATTATCCCTGTCCTCAGAAACAGAGCCTTTCACAATGTTCTCAGAGCAACAAAGGGGTGTGTAATGTTGTCAAGGGGCTTGGCTTTTAATACAGGGGTTGCTGGGATTAAAAAAAATCGCTTTGGTGCTTTGGAAGACGCAGGCGAGGATGGTGTAAGAAGTGCATAACCTGGAGATGAAGGCCTCACTGAAAATCATTAAGCAAATGTGTCCGCTGTTAGCTTTGCGCCAGCTCCCTGCGTTCATTTCTAACAGCTTGTCAGGCTAATTAGCTAAACTTGGATACTCTTGCGTAGTACTAATGGGTGGAGTTTCTGTCATGTGGTGTGGAAAAATAAAATATATTTTCTCAGTTTAGCCACACAGTCACTTATGCACACTCAATCTGGTTCCTATCAAGCCCTCCCTGAAAAGAGAGGCAATATTTCCATAGGGAGATTAGCAATAATTTATTTTATTGACTGGTGTGCTGGTGTTTATTAGGCTGCGGTGTGAGAGTGAGCACTCCCTCGTCTGGCCTTTATTATCTGCCAGGCGCAGAGTGAAAGGCCAGAGTCAGTCTGCAAGAAGGATTTGATATGACGGTAAATTGGTAATTATGTACGTACAAAAAAGTGCATCCTCTCTCCAAACACAGCCGGCCTGGGAGGGGGTGTCAGTGTTTCTTTGGAGGGTCTGGTAGTCGTTTAAAAGCATCGACACGACGACCCGCGTGAAGGCCCACGTGGGTTAAAAAAATTTGCATGACAGCCCTGTTTCAGACTCCAGAGTTTATTGTCATGCACAGCAAACGGTCAGTTATGCTGTACAATGAAGATCTTACTCTGCATGTCCTTCCAGTCATTCTTTAACAGGAATCAGACCCAAAATACATATAAATTATGGTAGTAAATACCAGTATAATTATTGCACGATATACATTACCCTTAAGCTCAGTTGATATTGTACTTATTTAAGTGTAACTATCTGCACTCTCTTAATAATATTCATTTGCTTAAACAAAGCAAATTACCTTGCTGCGGTACACAGATCAAGGCCTGCACAGTGTATGCCTTGATTTGTTATGCTTATAGACGTAATACCTCCTGTATGTATCTAGCCCACATGTAATAAGGGATCCATGTGAACAAACACATTCATTTGAAACATACCTAGACATAGAGTATTAAATACAGTATGAAAATGAATCTTTTACTCATGGCTTATTAGCTGGACGAGTATTGATGACGAATACTGGATGAACTGGATGAGTACTGATGAGTACTGGACAAGTAAATCAAATCAAATCACTTTTATTGTCACATCACAATACTGGTACAATGGTACAGTACATGTGAGTGAAATTCTTGT
>JAODKE010000040.1:21855455-21872433 GCA_026779605.1 Mormyrus hasselquistii
TACACATATACACCCACATGTACATGCACATGCGCACATACAGTACATATGCACACATGAGTGCATATGCGCACACGCGCATCCACATATCTACATGCACATATACCTACATATACACAAAAAAATGGCATTTATGTGCGATATGTAGTGCATAAGTGTCATAGTTCGATAAAGTGACAAGAGGGAGCTCGCAACAAGGCTGCCATACTCGGCGTCATCTGATGTGAGCTTGATCTGTGTGGAATTTGGTTGTTTTCCATTCCCTTTGTTCTGATGTCTTCATGGGAGTGTGTGAATATTCTGCGTAATTCCAGTTCATCATCAGGTATTCGCATACATACCCACAGGTATTCGCATACATACCCACAGGTATTCGCATACATACCCACAGGTATTCACATACATACCCACTGAATCGTATTGTCATACACAGGGATATTCAGAGGCATCCGCTTACCGGACCGGCTTGTGGACTGAGTGTCAAAGTGTCAGGAGTGATTTTTTTTTATTCCCCCAGCGTAAATACTCAGGGTTGTGTGAGTGGAACGAAAGCAAAACCGAGGGCTGCCAAATGGCACGAGCCACGTCAACCTGCTTCTCTTTTCAAGTGGTCAGATATAGCGATGCCACGGCCATCTTGATTTAGCTCAATTACCTTAGTCACTGGTCCAAAAAAAGAGAAGATCCTTTTGGGAAAAAAAATACATTTGTGCCACCTTCACAAATAAGTGACTCCTTGATGGGGGGGGGGGGGTGCTGGACCATCCTCAATTTCATCTGTGTTCTCCCAACGAGATACGATTGTGCACCATTGTGCATTATCCTTCGAGATAATTAAACATCACTCTCCCATTGTTCTTTGGGTATTTTTGTGGCTGTGTAAAATAAATCCAGTGCTGCAACTAACCATAGAGGAGGCAGGCCACGGCAAGTACGAGATCTGGGGGGGGCTGGTCTAGGAGATCTGTGGGCACTGTTGTCAGAAAGCTTGTGAGATCTGATGATTCCTGTGGAAAATCTGCAGGGGGCCATTGTCTATGATCTGGAGGGACCAGTGTTAAGAGATCTGGGGGGCACTGTTAATTTTAGATCTTTTGGGATCTGGTGATGTCTGTGGGAAATCTGCAGGAAGGGAACAATGTCTGGAGCTGTTGTGGGAGCTGTTGTAGAAGATCCGGTGAGAGCTGTTCTAGCAGATCTTGAGGATGCTGTTATAGGAGATCTGAGGGCATTATCAGAGATTTTTTGGGATCTGGTGATTTCTGTGGGAAATCTGCAGGAAGCTGTTGCAGATGATCTGGATGGACTGATGTTGGGAGATCTGCTGGGAACTGTAGGAGATCTGGTGAGAGCTTTTGTGGGAGATCTGGAGGAAGTTGATTCACAGCTGTAACAGGACCCTTGGTGGTGGAAGTTCTGGCGATGGGTGAATGTGATGTTTGGCAAAATGGACTCATAAGTAGGTTTTTTTTTCCGGTGTTAAGGTGCAAAATTATTCCAGGCTATTATGCTGAGTGGACGCCTCCGTGCCGGTTTATTGTGCCATAAACTGGTATCGCATGTGGTTCAGTAACCAAACACAATGATTGGCGATGTGGCCCATCGCGGGCACTGGCGGCAGATCAGGGGGAGTGCGGCTGGCCACACACCACAGGAGCAGGCCCTTCCTCCCTCAGTTAGTTTTGGAGCAGGTCCTAGTTGCATCTATAAAAGTGTTCATTATTGGCTTGTTAAAGCTTTAGAGGACGGGACAGCACTAATGTCATACTCTTTCACTCTGGACTCTCCCTTTCTCTCTCTCTCTCCTGCTTTTCCTTTCTCTTTGATTTCTGTTGGCCTTCCTTTTTTCAGGTCCACTGTGGTTTTGTTGGGCTCTGAAATAATATGTGGCTTTGGTTCTTTGCTGTCTGGCTGGGATCTGTGTGCGTGTGTGTCTGCTTGTGTGTGTGTGTGTGTGTGTGTGTGTGTGTGTGTGTGGGTAAAGCTTTTAGCTTAGGGTTTAAATCTGAGTGTCAGGTCAGTGGAATTCAATTCAACGCGCCGTCACTTAACATGCAGAACGCTCATTGTGCTGCTGCCTGCTCGCACGCTTATTATGAAACTCTAGCAAAAGGCACAGTTTGTACATTTGTGAAATTTCTTGGCACGGTGAGTACATGCTAAGAATAAATGACAATAGGTGCCCTCTGTTTTTCTTCATTGCTCACTGGAAAGCATATTCAGAAGTCTGTAGCTGTCTTTGTTTTTGCACCAGAGATCTGTCTTTAAATTTACTTAACCCTATAAATGTAAAAGGGCCTTTCTGGGCAATTTCTGCTGATTGTGGCTTAACAGAAATACAGTGGAATCCGCTTATATATAGTGATCACAGTTATAGTGACCCACCACTAACCTGGATCATTCTTGCACAAATACTTTTTTAATAATTATATTAATCAAGTCGTCCACTTACAGTGTTCATTTTGAGTCTCTAAACATGACAACATATGGAAAAAATTAAAACTACGGTAATTCATTTCTTTTTACTTTACTTCGATCACCCCACTTTACCAGTATTTGTGTTATACACAGTTCACTTATTCAATTTGTACAATACTGTAATTTGAAAAGCATGTGAAACAGCTGCACTGTATTGCGAAATAGTCAATAAAATTATGTAAATACTGACACTGTCTATTTTATTACTTTATATTCATGTAATTAGATGTTAATCTGCCTGAGACATAAAAAAGGGGGAAAAAAAAAAAATCGGTTATCATCCGCTTATAGCGATCAATTTCATCCAGACAGACGTGATCACTATAAGTGGATTCCACTGTATATCAAAATGCCGTCGCAGTGATTGGCTGTAAATGCAAGGACCGAGGCCCCCATGAAATTATACCCATTGCCTCTGAAAATCTCCATGCTGGAATTTCAAGCCATTCCATTCTCTGGCGGCAGGAAACCAGAATACCTGGGGAAAACATGCAAACTCCGAACCCCCGGAGGGTAACAAGGTGCAAAGCGACAGTGTTGCTGACGTAGCCACCATGCTGGCCTCTTCAGAACTTGTTCAAATTTTCATGACGCAAAATAAATCTCTACTAAAAGTTTTTGATTTTGTCATTTCCATGTTCTTCAAAAATTCTTCAAACTTGATGACCTTCCTTAAAAAATTTCCCATTTGTGCCCAAAAATAAAATCTGACGTAAACGTGTTATGGTCCAGCCATTTTCTTGTAGCCTAACTAAATTATGCACAACACGTAACCATAAGATAGAGTGTGTGTCCTTAGGAGGATTGTTATGTATGTATTTATTTTTGAAGCATTGCATATTTTTTACGTAACGGTGCAACAAAAATCTGATTTGATCCATATGCCAGGTCCAAGTATGGACAACATGGCTGAATTGATTCAAAACCCCAAATGCTGCTCAAAATTAGAAGAAATTCAAGTAAAACAGTAAAACTGGCACAGATCTGTATCTACGGCATATTAACTTATCATTTTTTCATGTTAAGATGTCACTATCCATTTCCGTCATCCAGAATTTCAGATGATTTTTTGTTTCAGATGATTTTTGCAGTACAAGAATAAACAGATTGACTTGTTTTGAAATGAGAAACGTTCAGAATGTTTTCACTTGAAAAGTAGGACACTTCAGTACCTGTTAAATTGACCTAAATCGTATCCAGTGGGAGCTGATTTGAAGCATATCGAAATGTCACATGTTTGAATGTATCGTTTTGGTATCATAATGTTGATCCTGTATCTCAATGTGCATCATAGTCTGAGAAGGAGAGATATGTATTCCTACTAATTTTTACAAAATCTACTCCCTTGTCATAAATAGTAGGCTACAATAAAATGTCTTGTTGCACAAAGAATTGAAGTCTTGAAGATAAGCTATTTGAATGCAATGGTTAATGATTTGCAAAGATTTTTTTCATTAGTTCTGGTATTTTTGACAAGTGATTTTACATAACATGAGATTTTACCATAATGTACCACAACTTCACACAATGCCTGTTAGCTGGAAAATCCAAATTGTTTGTAATTCTATTTTTGACAAATAATGCAGAAAAACAACTTAACAAGCTTCAAAAATTATTGTTTTTAGTTATGTGTACACAACACTATGCCAGAAACCATACCTGGATACTATAGTAGATTTAGGCTGGATTATTTATTTAGATTTACTGCTAGTTTGATTGAAAGCAAAGACAAGTAGTGCTCTTTTCCATATTTTTTAAAAATAATCAAAAATTTCTTTTCTTCGGCAGTGTGATAGGGGGAACAGTCAGTTTTTACTTTTATATAACTTAGAGTGGCTGTACGATAAAAGATACATTTAACTTACGCAGATTTTTTGGATGATATGAGAGAACCTGAATTTTCCATTTTGCATTTTTTGTACTTTGTTCACACAAGTCTGGAATTTTTTGACATAATGTTTTGGTTGCTGATACGTTAAAACAAAATGATGAACATTTGGGGTGGAGCCTCATGTTCTATATGTAGATGTGAATGCAGAGAAGGTCTAGTGGAATCTACTGTTTTCCCCCTGCATGCTGATGTTGGAATTTGTTTAGATTTAAGGGAGAATTATTTCCTCACAGATAGAAATTATATTTCGGGATATCAGCATCCCAAAAGATATAAGAGGACCCGTTTCTAAGAATTGTCCTCGTACTCAAACTGGGACAGCTTGAAAAGATGAAAATTGACATTTCGCAGCTCACAGAAGTATTGAGCCGCGGTTCATTTTGACACCTAGTTAATGAAAGAATGGACATCCATGCAGCTTCGGAGTTGGCTTTCGGTCAAACACATTGGCCACGTTTCCGTTTGGCTTTAAGCTACGCTGCAATAGAACCTGAAACCTGACACCTGTCCGTCTGTTTTCCTCTCACGTTCGGTTGTAAACCGAAAGCCCGTCACTCCTGTATGAGTGTTGTCAACAGGTTGTTCGTTTCCACGGAGACCGCTCAGCCCAGCAGAGCTAGCCAGTCATGCTATATTATATATACATGTATCTATGTATATATACTGCGAGAGAGGAATGGCTCCGAGCTGAGGTATATTCAGGCTGATCACGTTATATGTTGTACGGTTGCATCACATTCTTATCACAAGCAGTTATTTGATTTCTAGATATCTGTATGGGTGCTGACATGCGAGATGTAGCTTTGCAGACATGTTGTCGGAGAAAATACTATCAGGTGTCGACGCGGTCTCCGTGGAAACTGCTCTCACACAGTTCGTGATTTCTGCGGCCGTGTGCATGGAGCAGAAGGGTCAACAAATGTCCGGGGTCGGTTCGGAGTAAAGTGGAAGTGGAGAAATGTGGAAACGTATGAGTAACACTATCTTCAGTCAGAAGAACATGAATGATCTGTCTGCTTGCTGCATAGCTAATGTGTAAAGCCCATTTTTGAGGCTGACTGTACAGATGTCTTCTGGCGTGGGATATTTCTGGCTCTGACAACATCTTATCCTGTATGTTTTGGACTGTTTAACAGACAGGTCCATGATCGCCAGCGTCCCACCAATCAGGACGCGGGATTGATGTCTATTGACGTGTGCTGGTCTGTCGAGGCCTGGCGTCTGTCTAAATCCTGACCCCGATTCCTCCTTTTCTGGAAGGATCACAGGCTGACAAGTTTTTGAAGCTATGAGTTGCTATTTATACAAAAACTTTTTTTTGTCCTGTCATAATGCTATAAGAAAATCTACAACACAGGAGGAAAGTACTGTCAGATATGTGTATAATGTCTGGAAAAAATATTGTTTACATTTTTTAATGTTTGCTTTTTTTCCATATCCCTTCCACCAGCCCCCCCTTTACGGATGACTACTTTATTTTTAATTTCCATTGCAAGTGCAAAGCATCAGGTGAAGCCACTTCTCACCCCCCCAGCCACCTCCTTATCATTAGCATTATTGTTTTTTAACCGTTGCTGATTCTGGTCTTGCTAATTTTTCTAGACTTAAAGCAAATTTTGTTGGCATTTTTTCTCTCTCTTCTGTTCACTTTATGAATTTTGGTTCCCCCCCCCTCCTTTCGCCTTCTGGCTTCTCCCTCCTAAAATGAAACAAGGTCAATCGCTTTCCGCCCCGATCGTAACGGTGTAGCTAATGTCAGCAGGCCCGCACCTGTCCGCTAACATGGCCGCTGTGCTCAGTACCATGTACCTTGGGGTAGCCATGTAGAAAAGGGCGCTATATATATCAAATAATTAGAACTTAATTAGCCTGTGATGTGAGTCGAAGCTAACTGGGAACTTGGCCTCTCGAAATGTGCAACTCTGAGGTAAAAAGTCGAAACGATCGTCAAGGCAGGGAAGCTACCATGCTGAGCTGGCTTAGAGTCACGCAAAGATGCATGTCTATTAATTTCCTGTGACAGAAATCGCTGCCAACTTGAATTACTTTTATGCTGTTTGTCTGCATCTCTGCCTCTCAGAACCCAACGCAAGGTGCACTGCTTTCAGTTCATTTGCATACTGCATAAAGAGTTATCTTCCTGACTCGGGAGACTAATTGTTGCACTAATTTCAAAATGTTTTGTAATTCTGTTCTAATGTCGATTTTGTTACTATTAGTATGTGTGATGCTTGCACGAAGAGAGCCTGCTAAATCAACTCGTTGTGCATGTACACAGTAACAATAAAGTTGACTTTGAATTTGACTTTGATTTGACGAGACCGTGACTCGCTCTGGATACGAGCATCGGCCAAAGCCTGAGGAAGTAACGAGATGAATGGGTTTGGAGAAACGGTATGTTTCTCTGTATAACTTGCCGGCTGCTGCCTCTTGGGTTTTGATGCACGATTGCCCATCACTCTACACTTTATGAGGTGGATTCAATTAAAGAGCCGAAGATGCTGAAACACATCCCAGGGCCAGAGGGCGCCTGTTAAACTTTGTGTGTGTGTTCTGTTTCTGCGGGCCGGAACCTGCCAAAATCCCCCTTCAAGACGTGTAAATGAACGTAATGAGTCTGCGGGTGGAGAGCATCGTCCCTGCGATGCGGCCCTGGCTGGTGTCTCTGCGTGTAAAAGTCCCCCCCCTCCCCCAGCATCCGTGCTGCATTTCATCCCAAACTGAAAGGCAGGAGAAGTCCCTTTAGATTAAGGGGGTTCTCCCAAGAATGTTCCCCATTTAACCAGAATTGAACTGTGTATAATAATACACGTAATTTAGAGGACCCAACATTCTCCAATACACTTTGGATATGGCAGTTAAACTGCACAGTGAGTCTCCTGGTGTTATTGTGATGTGTAGCGTAATACATAAACCCACAGCCTTGACTTTCTCATCATTTATTTTTATTTAGCTTATTACATGTCACATGTTTTCTGCAAATAAGGAACAGGACTGTATGTTTGTGTCTCGATAGTTCTGTGCATGATTTTATTTCATTATATTCTGGAATATTTACAACAAATCAACAAACAGAATTGCATGTTTGTACATTTTTTGCATTTAAAGGTCCGAATGACTGTCAATGATATTTCAGTTATTATTTATAGGTTGGAATTTCCTTGATGCGATGAAGCGCCACTGATACTAAAAATGAGTTTATTATTTTTTTCTTTTTCTTTCTCTTTTCCTTTTTGGCGTGCGTTCTTAAATGTATATTTTATCACTTCTACACAGGAGCTGATTTTCAGTTTTAATTAAATTTATTTATGTGTCTCGTCAATAACCGTGCCGTTTGTAGCTGATTCATGAGCGACGGTAACGAATAATAAAATAATAATAATTGTTTTATCATGGGCCGTTCCTGTAATGACATGGACAGCTTGAGTCTCTGTGGGATGTGGGTCACACAAATAGAACGGGAGCCGCGTAATTATGCAGACCATCGAGCATCGGCAGTCACGTGACCTCCTCAGAAAGATGCAGGCGAGAGCAAAAAAAACACACTGGAATATGAGGGTGGGAGTGCAGAGCTCTCCATGCCATGAGAATCGATTCCAAGACACTGTGGTTTGTGGGGACGGAGAGTGGGGTTAGCTATTGCATCGGGTCACATGACATGTGGAATGTGATGGACACAAATGGCCGTCATATTGCTAGCTAGAAATAGTATGACTGTAGGGTGACAAAAGGGATGATGACACAGAGGGGACTATCACACTCCTACGGGAGAGCCGTGTGGCTCCTTAACACTTTTCAAAATATCTTCCAAATAGTCCAACCGATTGCTGGCGTGTGAGGCGAGCCTGTTCTGTCCTTCTCCAGAGTCAGTCTAATCAAATATTAGACAAGTGGAAACAAAAAAAAACTATCAATTAAATGTCACCTATAATTTCCTTCTATGGACCAGATAACAGATCATCTTAAAGTGAGCTTCTTGTCCTGTCTAACCGTGGTCTCCTGAATGCAGTCATTTCTTGCTTTTTTTGGCTGCTTTGATGGTCAGGAAGCAGGGAAATTCGCAGCATCCCAGGGAGCATGCAGACTTCCTGTCAGGTGACACAGTCTGAGATATTTGCTCACAAAACTGTTCCCGGCTACAGTGTCCGTCGCTACTGCAGCTGCCGCCATCGTAATTAGTATTTGTTGTTTGATTACAGACGGTGCTAGTTACAGGTGCCCCTTGCAGCCCAGAGGGTCCTTGGCAAATTAAAACACTATTGTGGGTAAATAGTGATGAACGTAATGGCCGACTACTAGCTAATGGTAACAAAAATGTGTATAACTGTAATTCTAGCTCTGAAGTACAAAATTGCATTCTCCCTAATTAGGAGAATTAATATTCATTAGCGTGCTCGTGTATGTTGTTTTTATGCGCTGCCTCGTGCGCTGGCCATGCGGGGTGGGCGCACTCTGCCGAGGACCATACCTCCGAAGCTACCCTTCCTGTCTGCAATGGCATGAAATTCACTGGCTTTGCTTCTTGCCCGCAGTTTATGCTGATTGGACCAGCTGTTCCACTTAAAATCGCCATGGCAACCACAACCAGTTGCCTAGCAACCTGGCTCTTTTTATTTTTTTCTGCCCTCCCTGAGCCCCAGCCAGTACTCCACAGGCTAGATATAAAGAGAGACAGGCGATTGAAATTCCCCAGGATTTAAGGTACAGATGCCTGATACAGTGCACCGTTTCCCTGGTCACGGGTTCAAATCGAGACGCGTTCGGCGGTTTGATTGCGCGGCCTCGTTAACAGCGGCGCCCACGGCGGGCTTCAGTTGAATTTCCGGGCGAAGGGGAGGGGTGTGGGGGAGGTGAACATGACCTCATTCACAAGTGACCGCTTACGCGTTCCCAGCCCCCGGTGGCCGGATCTGTGAAGGAACCGCTAAAAATGAAGTGAGGTCAGCATTCTGGAGGGTACGCCTTCCATGCATTGCGCGCAATGCAGCCGGAGACATGGCCGGGTGTGTTTTTGCCAGGAGGAGGGATCCGGGGCAGCATTACACGTAGTGACGAACTCGCTCGGGCCTTGGACAAGCTCATAGTCATCGGTTCATCATTGTTTAAAAATAAATGCCGCTGTCGGTCAGCTGGCTCACACTGGCTTGACGGGGTCTCCTGGGGGTTAAACGGCTCGCCTTCGCTCCCACACGGCCAAGCGTGTCTGGACTGTCCCCCCACGTCCCCCTTTCGTGGCCCCTTCCTGCTGCCGGCTCCCCGCAGCTGTTGTGTGGAGGATGACGCAACGACGAGCAAAATGTTACAGATCGTTTGATAGAGGCAAGAGGCCTTGGAAACCGCCGCTTCACGGCCAAATCGGCCAATCTGCCCACTGGGGGGCCCTGGGACGGAGGGCCCCTGGGACGGAGGGGCCCTGGGACGGAGGGGCCCTGGTTAGGACGGGGCATGATTTTTGGGGAGTGCGGGGAGCCGCCCTTCTCTCTACGGCTATGACCTTATTACCCAGAACAGCTTAGCCGCTAATTGTCTCTGCCGTTTGCATAAGCCGTTCGAAGGTCCTCAGAGCTCTGCTTGTCTTTGGCTGGCATTAGAAAAACAGATACAGGTTTTTATTTACATTTTATGAGCTGGGGGGGGGGGGTGGAGAGAATTCCATAAGGTTTCCTTTATGTCACTGGCATGTATGTTTTTTTTTATTAAATAATTTGTATGTTTATTTATTACCCAGGTATTACCAGGTGGGTAATTTTGGATTGTCAAACAATAGACACTGCTCATGGACACAGAAAAATGGAGAAAGATATATGAGAGATTTGTAAGTAAGGAGACAAAACATGTGGCCAGAAGATAATAAAGTGATGAAGTTAATGATGCTTAACAGAAGTGTATAAAAACTGAAGGAGCTGCACTTCTCCGGGCTGGCGGGAGGGTCAAGCAGCAACGCCATCTGATCTGATAAAAGCCGGCTTTGCACAGGTGTAATTATGTAGCTCATGGCGTTTCCCTCACCCTCACCCCCAGCCCCAGCCTGCCCCTGGCTTCACCTCATTCATCTAGCCCAGGATTCCCGACTCCTTGAAGGCCAACCTTCACACCTCGGAAAAGTATACAAACAAATAGTTAACAAAGCTTGTGGTTATTGTGTTTCTGGAGAATTGCTCTACCTTGCCCAGCTTTGGCATATATCAGCAGGTTAGCAATTCATGGCTGTGTCTGAAAGGTCATGGGTTCAAATCTCATGGCCGGCAGAGTAGTCATATTATCGTTGGGCTCTTGGGCAAGACCTCTAACCCCAACCTTTGCAAAAATGTTGGTTAGTCCTTAATTATACGTCACATCGGAAACTGGTGACTGTTAAATAAATAAACACAGAGTGAAAGCATCTTCTGGGATGAGGTTCTAAAGTGGAAAGGTATGTGACTTAACTTCCGTCAGTTTGTACATAAAGGTCCATTCTTGCAAATGTTCAGAAGATCTGATTTGAGTGTTAGTGCCACAGCTCCAATGACGAATCGGTGAACGTGGCAAAGACGGACATAACACTAAATCGATGAAACGTAGCTTTTCATTTTGTGACAGTGTGACGGTCTAGCGCTCTCAATAACTGACTTGATGAGCTGGGGGGGTAAACGTCTGAGGAAATCAAAACGGTTGCTATGGGACTGTGACACACACGCGCTGCCAGGTCGAGGGCTGTGAATTAAAGCATACACTTGTGTTGAGATGATGGTGGATGTTCCTCAAAGAGCCATCCAGGACTTAGGAGAACACCATTCAGTCCCTCTAAAGAACTTGAATAGGACAGTAACACAAATACGCACAGCACTCTTTCTGGAGCAGAGCGACACTTTGCACATTGTATTTTACTTTGCCATATTTCCATTTCAGGCATCTCTTTTATTAATTTTATATTTATTTTGTATATTTATACTTGATTTAGCCATGTTTTCTATTTCATAAATATATACATCTGCAGTTCAGCTTTGCTGTTTTGTGAGTGCCCTGCCTTTCACTGTCTAATCCTGTCACATGTTACTGCCTTGATGGCACAATTAAGAATTTCGGTGTACTGATGTACAAAAGGCAGATAAAGAATCTTGAATCTATGTTGTAAAACATCACAATACAAGCATCTGTTCAAGCTTGTTAGGTATTTGCGTAGAATTTAGATGCTGCATATTTCATATTTGTTGGCATTTTAGTAAATGAGGTCACTACCTGTGTGCCACTGGATGAGAGAGGGGCGTGCTTTATATGTGCTTGCGTGCCCGTGTGCTACTTCATGCTAAGGCAATGTGCTGAAGTTGCTATGGTGATATGGAGGCACAAGGGGGAATGTCTTGTTTTAGCTATACTAAACCTTTTGGTTTCTAGTGTTGAAATTTTGGTCGCCAGTGAAGAGTATTGAAATCCCCGTGGAGACCACCCATGAAAGCGTGATGGTCTAGATCAGTGTTTCCCAGTCCAGTCCCTGTGCTCCCTCCCAGCTCTCTGCCAGACAGTCCACATTTTCGCTCCGGGAGTTGGAAAGGAGCAAAAATGTGAACTGTCTGTGGGTCCTTAAGGACCGGATTTGGAAATACTGATCTAGATTTTTACTGATGTTAAGGTCCTTATAATCTTCAGGCCTTTTGCCATGATTTACCTTTTTAATGCGGTAATGGGTGGTAAGATTTTTTGAAGAATCAGAACTCACAATTACAGCAATTGAACATTACTAGCTGTAGCCAGAACCGGCGACAGCTTCGATCCCTGTCTGCACTCACCCGTTCCATGTGTTGCTGTAGGGCTTTCTAGTGCAGGGAAATGCTCAGTTTGTCTTCTGAAGTACGCTGGCATATTCGTGGGTATCCCTGACGCCAGCATGGCGATGCATTGGTGCTGCAAGCATCGTGGTGACAAGTGGAGGCCTGGATCCCACAGCGTCGTCCCTGGCTAATCCCGCACTCTGCCATGATCCGGCCCCCTAAACACTTGGTGGACAGAACCTCTCTGGCTTCTGTGATGGAATCTGTGCCACTGCCCCTCCCCCAACCCCCCCGAGGGTCTGGCCTACGGCCTCCTAGGCAGGTGATGAAATCACAAGGCCGTTGTTAGCACTTCACGCTATGCGTGGGCTGAAACTGTGCACCCTGGGGTGGGTTATGTAAGAGTAATAAGCAGCACCTAGCTAGACAACCTCAAGAAGACCTGTTTTTGCTTTAAAGAGACTTTGGTGAAAGTGTCTGTGCCTAGAGAACAGTATAAATAAAGACATGAGTCAGGGCGGAGTATGCTAACCGCTAGCCTAGTTCTAAGCATTAGCAACAGTCTGCAACAGTGGTGTAAGTTGTCATTGATTAGATTTTCACATAATCCAAATGTTAGTTGTGCAGTAAATTATTTTATCTTATTTGTCTGGATATGTGGACTTTATTTTATATCTGTAATCCATTCATCCATCCATCCATTCGTCTTCTAATGCTCAACCTTTTAGTGATACCCTTTTGAATGTGTGTGTGTGTGTGTGTGTGTGTGTGTGTATAAAAGCTCATAAATAAAGACTCAGTTTGTCAATGCCATGTCTTGGCTTGCGTCCGGGGGGGTCACATGTTCAGGGCTTTCTAGGCACACAAGGCTGCCGTGTGTTTGAGGCCCTGGATGGTCACTGAACTTAATCTCGTCATCCGAAGTGTTCCTGCTGGATGGCCCTCTACATCAGAGATTTACATTTTGTTCTTCGCTCTCATTATTATTCGTGAATCAAGCCCACCCCCCCCCCACTGAGCCCAGCTGATGGTGGCAGTGACAGATGAGGAAATCAGTGCCGGGGACATTTTTATTCACTATTACATTAAGCCTCTGTTTTGCTTGGAGTCAGGCTGCGCTTGACGCTTGAAAGATGGTGACAATTGAAAGGGTGATATTTGACTTTTCCAGTGATTTAATATATACAAGACTATGCACTGCATACAAGACTATGCACTGCATACACGACTATGCTCTGCATACATGACTATGCACTGCATACACGACTATGCTCTGCATACATGACTATGCACTGCATACACGACTATGCACTGCAGCCTCATGGTCAAATAAAAGTCTTATTTAAAGATCTTATTGCTCTTTTCAGTTTACAATATGTTGTATTTTTCAGAACATGGTGTGTTAGCTGTAAAAGTTTTGGTTTTTCTAATAACTAATAAATATAATTTCATTAATATTCTGTATTATAATTTTTTATTTAAATATTATTTAAATGTCCTGTAAATGACTTCATGTTATATATTATATGTGTTTGTATGTATGTGAGTGCGTGTGTGTCTATATATATAAAAGTATTTAATAAATTAAAATGATCTAGTAATTCATAGTAATTTACCACTGTGTGTGTGTGTGTGTGTGTGTGTGTGTGTGTGTGTGTGTGGTCGAAGTATACCTTACGTTATGGGGACCAAATGTCCCCACAATGTGATGAAAACCTGTTATTCTGGGTGACCGATAAAGGTGTCGTTGTTGTGATTAAGGCCTTAACCATAGAAATGGATGGATGGTCCCCACAAAGACATGAGTACAGGTCTGTGTGTGTGTGAGTGTGTATGTGTGTGTGTGTGTGTGTGTGGGTTTGCATAGATCACATCTGAGGACTAAATTGTCCCCAAAGTGCAGTAAAACCTGAAATTTCCCTACTTTTGGGTAGATCTTTTGAGGTCCCCATTTGGTTTTTAGTTTTATAAAAATCTGTGAATGCAGTCAAAAAAGTAAAAATGCCAAAAGTCTTGTATTTGGGTTGGTTACTTATGGTTAAGGTTAGGGATGGGTTGGGGTTAAGGGTGTCGTGATTGGGATTAGGGGTTTTCCCATAGAAATGAATGGACGGTCCCCATTTAGATAGGAAGACCACCTTGTGTCTGTGTGTGTTTTACTGTATTTTATACCGTTTATACTTCATACTCTTGGGTTGAGCTTACTATGTAACCACCTTACTCTTGGGCCAAGCCAGGGGTGTGAAAGATAAGGATTTGGGAAAATGACAGCGGCGTGGGCACAGTTTCAGCTCTGAGGTGCGGGGCGGGCCACAGGATTCAGTGGAGGGCCTGGAGGGGGTGTACGTTTGGGTGTAAATTTTACGTTTGGGGTGTCCATCCTAAACAAATGGTCTTGCGTCCCTCCTGTTTATGATAATAAAAGCTGCGAGTGGTTGGCATTTGCCAGCCCTGAGGTGGGCGAGCTCGTGACTGAGTGGGCCAGGCCTGCGGAGCCAGACCTACTGAAGCAGTCAGTACCACAACAAAAAATGCAGGGGATTCTGGGTAAATTAGAGAGCGGTATCTCTTGTCTCATTCTGAGTTTGTTTGTAAGGCATGTTTGTGATTTGCCAATGTGGAGCTGAAATAAGACTCTCAGTTAAAGGAAGATTCCACAACGTGTTGTCTTTGCCTGGAGCAACAAATCCAAGGTCTAATTTTGTTTTTAAGAAGTAAATATATAAAGGCAAATGGACATGGAAAGTAATGCTGTTTAAAAAGCTTCAACAAAAATAATCGAGTACTCAGACCTGTCCATTAGAGTAGGATGATCACTGACTCGTCAGAAACGCCCTTCGTATCTCTTTGGGGAGTGCAGTGAGGGTGCCTATTGCCTATATGACTGCCCTGCCTCTCAATGTGTTTGGGGTTAGAATGTTCCGGAAATATTTGTCAGTGTTCCACTGGTGATCCAGTTCTCCTCCCAGAGACTTTCGTTGAGAAAAGAACCAGTGAAGGTTTGCTGATGAAGTCAGGGGCCTTTCAAGTCTGGGGGGGCAAGCACCCAGGCCGACCCCGCGGGTTTTGGCTACTTAGGCTGATCGGAAAGCGTTTGCGTTAATAACCCGTAGCAGCCTGGTGAATGTGACACCCACCCCGTGGTCTCATATGAGGTTAGGCTGCAATTCCAGACCCTCCACCCCCTTCCCCAGGCCTTAATCTCTCACTGCACACTCACAGAGGTGCTGGATTGGGGTTAATGCTGGAGTTGCGTGTTTGAAATGCAACCCAATCAAAAACTGCAGTAAAATAATAAAATAAAATGCTAGCTAGCAAGTATTAATAATTAAACAGGAATTTTTAAAAGGCCCTTTTCAATTCAGTGGCAAACCATTAAAATTAAAACATTGACCTGGACACATTATTATTATAATTATGAATAATATATTAATAATAATTTATTTGTTAGTTTGTTTATTAATTAGTCATTAAGCTATTTTTTTTTTCAATGAGAGCCAGTGCAGGCGTGCGGTCAGATTTTTATTACGTTTGTATTTTCTTTCGACCGGTTGGTTGAGGACACAAGCTGCTTCACGGGCCTTTATTTTCATGGAGCTGTGGTGTCCAGGAACGCCGCTTACGCACACGCTGGTGCGACAGCGCCCGGAGAGGGCGGGGCCGGCGCCTCCGCTGGCGGATAATCGCTAATCGCTAACGTTAATGTCAGCCTTTCAGAATCAGAGCTAGATCAATACCAAAAAAATTCTAACAAAAAATGGAGGAAAGCAGCAACAATTTTTAAAAATGCATATAAATATGATACATTTTGTAACACAGTTTTGAATTAAAAATTATATTTTAATATATAATAATTTAAAAATAATTTAAAGCTATGTGAGAAAATATATATATTTTTTAATTATTATTACATCTAATATAATGAGAAAATTGATTGAATGACTGTAAATTCATATGGAAGCAAATGTCTTCTATATTTATTTTGAATATTTAAAATTTTTATAAATGATTTAGAGAAACGATAAGGTGAATCCTATAGCTGCGTCTGTCCCCCCCCACCTGCCACACAGGGTGAGACTTGCTTTGAAGGTGGTTTGAAGGTGCTGTGGCTTCAACTTCCTTTGCAGCCTCAGATCTCCTGGCTTTGTTTCCTGAGCGCCATGTCGTCTTGGGCTGCGCGTTTACGGCCAGCCGTCCGCCCATTTCCTCATTCAGCCGCGACAGTAGGCCGCTTCGGACCAAATGCCGCTCTGCTTTGCGGGGCTTGTGTTCACTTCCCGGACCCCTGTCTGTTTGTTTGTTTATTTAGCCGTTAATGAATACCATGAACAGACACATTAAGATCAGTGGATCTGAAGCACACGGGCCATTTTCATCTTCAAAGCTGCTGAATTTACATGTACGCAGGGCTGATGGGGTCTTCTGGGAGGGAGATTATCACTCTGTCTTGAACACCAATAAGATGTGCCGTATTCGGATTAGGCCCTGCTCCGCTAGCTTTAGCCAATATCTTTGCCTTAGAGACAGAGTGACTTCCAAGGTTTGATTCTAAGAAGTAGAGTGATGTGATATATATATATATATATATATATATATATATATATACCATAGTATTGTTGTAGTATAAGGAGTAATAGTATAGCTCTGTATGCTTTGCTGCTGTTATTTGGTCTTAAATATGCAGGTTGTAATCAGATAGCCATCACTTTACTCGCTTTACCGTCGCTCTGACAAGGCAGAAAGGGTTTGACAGTGTGAATTGCTGCAGAGTGAAATGAATGTAAATAACATGCATGCTACATGTCCTCTGGTACACTCAGGTATTTTTGGGGGGGGGGGGGGGGGGGTGTCTAAATTGGTT
>JAODKE010000040.1:21907364-21931200 GCA_026779605.1 Mormyrus hasselquistii
AAGGCAGTTCTGAAGGCGAAAGGGGGTCAAACACCGTATTAGTATGGTGTTCCTAATAATCCTTTAGGTGAGTGTATATGCGGTGTATGTCGAGAGAGACAGAGGCTTGTTTTGTTCTTTTCTGCTCTGTGGTGTTTTCAGTTAAATAAACTTATTAAGTGTTATCAGACTCAACTGCTTTGTACTTTTTCAATGTAGTCAACACATTAGTCTGTGGTGCACATGACCTAGATTTATGTGATGATGTGTGGAGATGTAGATGGCATATAATGTGTAGTGATATACAGTGCATAATGTATATTATATGTGGTAATGTAGTGTGTAATGTTTGTGGTTGTAGGTGGTGTATATTTATGCTTTGTGGTAATGTAGATGTGTTTAATATGTGATTGTAGATGGCATATAATGTAGATTATGTGTATTCTGTGTGCTGAGGTAGATGGTGTACAATATATTTTATATGACAATGTAGATTGTGTATTTTCTCTGTGCTGAGGTAAATGTATGTTCTCTGCAGCAATGTAGATGGTGTATGTTCTCTGTGGTAATGTAGATGGTGTATGTTCTCTGCGGTAATGTAGATGGTGGATATTCTCTGAGGTAATGTAGATGGTGTATATTCTCTGTGGTAATGTAGATGGTGTATGTTCTCTGAGGTAATGTAGATTGTCCATGAACTCTGTTCTCTGTGAAGATGGCTCAGCACTCAGCAATGTGCTGTGTCTGAGGCGCCTGGCCATAGTCAGCACAGACAGCCAAAGGTCTGTGGCCTTGGCTCGTCATATGGAGATAGCAGATGAAAACAGAAGGACGAGGTCAGTGGCAGCCTCCCACCCCCTCGCATGGGATCCGGACCATGGGGGAGGGGCTTCCTGCAGATCTTGGGCCACAGTGGTCATCAGCCAGAGAGTCTGTCAGTCACCATCGTGCTCACCATATGCAACATGGGCCTGTAAATTCCCAAGGCATGCTGGGACAGGTAATAGGTTAGGGTGGGGCATTTTGGGGCTGATCCCCACACAGAGCAGAGAAGGGACTTGTATTCTCATTGTGAGGTTTCACTGCAAGAAGGGTTACCAATCTCAGACAGAGGCTGATCCCCTATCAGCAGAATACACACCCGTTCACTGAACTAAGCTTCATTTCAGAGCAAAGCATTAGCTATGTAATACATTTAAACATAGATTCATTTTAATAGCATAATCTACCAGCCATTTCTGGCAAGTTAAAATGAGTGTTTATTTAGCAATGAAAATGCAGGCATAGACTGACTGCTTTATGCTTAATTTTGAGAAATTTCCAAATGTTTTTTCCCCTCAAAAATATCTACACCCAGGAATCCATTGTGTTTATCACGTTTTACAGACGTAAACGATATTCTTCAGCTAATTACAGCCCCTGTCCTGTGTTTTATTTATTTTTTTATTCCTTGATTGCTCAGGATGGAGCGGTCAGACCTGCTGCCTCTGGGATGCTTACGCGGCATTTGATGCGGCTCTGCACAGAGAGTGAACATGGGGGAGGGGGGGTCTAATATGAGAGTGGCACCTGTCACCTCCAGCCCCCATGCCTTCTCTTAAGCTGGAGCTTTACCCGCCTCCACCCAAACCTCCTGTCTTATCAAAATGTTCAAAATGAACCATGTCCGTCAGTTTCTCCTCCTAACTCTACACCGGTCTTTTTTTTCATCCACTATCCTGCGATCCATCGATAATTCCATAGTTTTTTTTCTTATTTATAGGCGTGTAGGAAATAATGTTTATTTTTTTTTTTCCTGACTTTGAAAGACAGTCGGGGCCAATTAACCGAGAAGGAGGCCCGTCTCTGGCTTTGTCATTAATGAACTCGGGTGTGAATGGGGCCGCAGAGCCGGGTTCTGGTCGTCCCGGTTATCAGTGCTGGCCAGGCGTTGCCGAGTCTCACTTGGGTACACAATCAATCTGTGGGGAACAAACAGCGGCAGAGCCTCCTGAATGGAATAAAGAAATTAAATCGTGTTTCTGCGGGGAAGGCGGCAGCTTGGCGACTCTTTGGATCATCTTGACTGAGGCCTTGAAGAGGCAGGATGAGGACATCGCTGGGTTGACTGCCACTGAATGGATGGGGTGGCGCCCCCCCCCTTTGAAATACGGCTTTCCGGCACGCGAGCCCCCTTCCCGCATCTCGGCATGGCCCCGGCGTGGAAAGCCTAGCCTCGGATTACCGCCTCGGCCATTTTATCACACAATGCCCCCTTGAGGCGGAGACGGGCGGTGCACGTCAGGAAAAGCATGTTCGGCCGGCTGCCATCTTTGAAAGGGCGACACACTCGACAGGATCCGGAGGCCGACCCCCTCCCCTCCACCCCCAACCTGAAAGCTTCCTTGTTGAGTTGCGTAAGTGTCTAGCGGCTGAAGTTGTCTCCCAGTTGTCTGTGTGAATGATGAATGTACTGTGAGATGTTGCCGTCTTCTCCCAGGAAGCTAGAAACCACCCTGTTTGTCAGAGCAGTCAGGCAGCAAGCTTAGGAGGAAGCAAGCCATTGCTGCCATTTACCAGCATCCCTGTTAGCACAGGTGTTCTGCTGCGAGCATATCGGAATAGGTTTACATGTATTCACCCCCCAAAAGTGCTTTAAATGATTACAACCATGGAATTCATCTGGGTTTCTATCTATATATTACATTGTAGAAAAAACAGGCAGCTTACAGTTCTTTAAAACCTTGTCTTGAAACCCAGCATTTGGAGATATTTTTTAACCAATGAGACAGTGGTGGCTTGACGGTTAGGGAAGCGCACTTGTAATCAAAAGATTGCAGGATCGAATCCCCCGCCAGCCAGTCACCACTGAGGTACCCTAAGCAAGGTACCGTCCCCAAGCACTGCTCCCCAGGCGCTGAATTAGCTGCCCCCTGCTATGTCACAAAAGTCACATATGGGTTAAACAGACACATTTTGTTGTTGCACACTGTGTGCTGTGGTGACAGTGATCACTGATCATTAAAAAAAAAATGGAGCCAAAGTGCTGATCTGATCTCCAGCTCCAACCTTTTCTCCACAGAAGTTCTTCTCCTGGCCACATTTACCCCTGAGAAGCAAGTAACTTTCCATTGTACTGAGGCAGCAGCGCACGAAAGAAGCCAATTACGCACTTGTGTGTGGTCAGCAGTGAGAAGAGGCACCTTTTTCATTTACAGCCATTTCAATTTTCTTCAACTTTTTGGTGCTATGAATGCTATATGAAGATCAATCCATCCATCCATCCATCCCCATAAACCTAATTATGATCTGGTAAATGGAAAATGCCCCCTCACTGATTCTGCGGTTTCTGTGAGCGAGAGTGTTTACATTCATCCTACTATATGTACCTACATGGATATAGTCTTTTTGCTGCAGCTCTTTCTGCCGCAGTGTTTGGCAGCAGAACCGATAAGCCGGAGACCCAGTACAGCAGTTACACTGAAGGAAGGCCGCATATTGTTTAGTACTGTTAGCATACGCAAATGACTGCATTACTGTCTCATTAGGCAAAATGTAGGCCGTCATTAGGACCCACGCATACGCTACTGGGTGGTGCTCGAGCTCTTCCCTTTGAAGCAGCGGCGCAAAGTCTGCTTTTAATTAAACTCATTTGCATGAACAAATAAAGTCTAATTAATACGAGTGTTTTAGAGGGCTCATTTTAGTACCGGACCAAGGCGGCAGCCGTTACCCTTCGAGCACAGGGAAAATGACAGGAAATGCGATGCGTGACGCGTGCGCAGAGAGGCCTCCTTACACCTGGAATGCGACGTAGCTAAATTAAAACAATGGGAGGAGAACGGCGCCGATCAGCGCGATTCACAGACCGTAACGCTCGCGTTCCGCGGTTCCTGCGCAAACGTAACACGAGACTGCCGCAACATCAGAACGCCAGTTACGCCGATGGCGCCCTACCGGGGGCGTACGTGCGGGAGGAACCCGGTAGAACCGGGTGAACCACTGAAAGCAAGGAACCGGGTGGAGATGAACGCTGGAAAACGCGTCGTCTTTTTAGTGAAGGCTGACGGGTCGACGTCTGCTTTGTTTTACGAGGGGATCGTTTGCTAAATGATGTGAATAATCCGCCATTACGGCTCAGCACGCCGAGCTGGGCCTGGTTCCCCCGAGATGAACCGCCCTGCTACCCGTCAGTAAAAAAAAAAAAAAGCAAAAAACGTTTGATCCAAGACCGCTTCATCTTTCTTTATATCTCCAGCCCTTTCAAGCAGAGGTCTGTATTATTTATACGAGATAAAATACATGTGCGTATCGCTGTAAATAAACACACGCCGGACAGCCTGGGTCTTGTTCACAGTCCGTGTTAGGCCGTTATTGACCACCACCTACGTCTTGCTTGATGTGCTGATTTTGTTATTTAGAGAAGATCTTCGTGGAGATGACACGTCCCTGTGTGCGTACGTGCGTCTGCTGCCTTATTCTTTGAACCTAGTCTATGTAATACGCCGTTCACTGAATTTTAAAGAAGTTGTTGCATTTCAGTTAATATCCTGGCAGCTCTGGGGGAAAAAAAAGATATAATGGCTGTTGTAACATCGCAGTGGCTGAATTTCTCTGTGTCCTTTAAAATGTTATACATGGGGTGTGTGCTTTTTTGTGTGTGTGTGTGTGTGTGTGTGTGTGTGTGTGTGTATATTTATTATCTTAGAGCAGTCAAACATACGCCCAGGCAGACTAAGCTTCCTGTATGAAGTGGGATTTGGGCAAATTGGTGTGTCAGGGTTATCTGGGGACTGGGGGGGTGTAAGTATGTATTTGGAGGTGGGATTTCTTTAATTATACAGCCAACTATATCTTCAGAGAATGCTGTTTTTTCTATACATCTCTCTCTCTCTCTCTCTCTCTCTCTCTCTCTCTCTCTCTCTCTCTCAGATATGGCCCCTTGTTTTCCCTCTGTGAATGTGAACGAGGAATAACTGACTCAGTGAGATGGAGAGAGAGGAGGTAAGAAGGTACGCGACCATCTTATGGGAGCCCACTGGCCACAGCGTCAGTGGTGGATGCACATAGTCTCATTATGCTGCTAATTAATTCCCAACTCATTACACTTACACTGCCTAATTTGTACTTGCTGCTTGATTAGATTAAACCTGTCTCTATGCTAATCAATGTGTTTTCTCTTTATTTTACAATTAGTTTGAGGCATGCTGTGTGCACTCTGTATGTCTGCGTGTGTATTTGAGGGGGGTGTGTCCTTCCGCATGATCTGGGAATGTAGTGCATGTGTTGAGTATGCAGGCTTTTGGTTACTCTCGCCAATTTAGTATTGGAGTTCACGGGAATTTACACATGGCAACATGGTTTTTGCATGTTTACAAAAGAAGGTAGATCTGGCTGCCGCAACGTTTAATTTTTGTTAAGGTTTTAATAAGGACAGATGCCTTATGTTTAGCTGATACATTAGGAAAATCAGTAACCAGCTTAACATACAGATGAGAATGTTGATCAAATGGCCTCGCTGTGATGTAATGTGCGATGTTGGAACACAACTTGCACATTGTATTAAAACTCTTTGGTTTAGTTAACAGGCTCTCTAGTATAAATATGTTCTTGTTTGCATTTGTAGAACAGCACCAAGTAAAACAGTGGCTAATTTCTGTGAAATATTTTGCATTCAGGTTTTATTTTTTGGCTCAAAACATGTTATGTATTTAATCTCCTTCAGCTTGCTTTACACCCGCTTACTTGCCCACAAATTAAACTGTATCATTGTTTAGTATTTGCTAGATTCGGCATTAGAATTCTCTCTATATCACTATAGTACCTTTTTATTTAATTTTTCTTTTTTGGTGGTTTGAACATTCTGTAACGCACTGATCTCCATTCATAGATTGTTTAACTTGTACATTGTTTTTTTTTTTTTTTAGACATACTTTGTGCTCTTTCAAAATCAGATTTCGTTGTGTGTGTGTGTGTGTGTGTGTGTGTGTGTGTGTGTGTACACGCATCCTTGTAGACATGACAAGTAATATGGCTTGGAATGGAGTAGAATTTGTGAATTCATCGCTGATGCGCAGTCAGAATTAAATGTGAGGTTTATAAATCCCTGGTTTCCTGCTGTTGAAATAACGTTCAGTATCGCCTTACCAGCATCATCTTTGGATAAATCCTTATATTGCACAGAAACCAGGGTTTATTTGCATCATTCTGCGCAGTGACACCCCAGCATTTTTAGGTGTGTGTGTGTGTGTGTGTGTGTGCGTGCGCGCGCATGCACTGTAACGCCTGACTGGGCGCTCTGTTTTTCCTTTATCTGCGACGGTTCCGGTTTCACAATCATTCTCAGTCCTTCCATCCCATGTTCCACACTTCGCTTCGGTCATTCAGAGAGAGATGACATAAAACAAAAACACATGATTCACAAGCCGTTAATTTTACAAAACGCTAAACAAGCACAGCAGAAACATACAGTGACAGCAGAAGCATTTCTCCTTTGATGTCTTGGGCTGAAATAGAGTAGTTAAACTTTAAATACATTCTTAAAAATGGTTCTCTTCTCCCAGTATTCCTCAGACAAAATAAAACGGAAGAGCCCTTTCTTGAAAGCCCTCCGACCCTTTTCGCTGTGCTGCAGCTGAAGCACGCTGCAGTGACCTTTCACAAGGAGTGCACCGGAATATTACTATCAGAAAGTGACAAGTGTAGTACTGAATGCTCTTTAACACTGCTTTCAGAATTTACCATATTGCCTTACACTACTGACCCTAGAAAAAGGCATCTGAATTTAAAACTAAATGTAACAAAATATTAGAAATAATAACTATAATAGTGCTTAATATTGGTTCCCCCTGCTTTAGTCAGATTCTCCAACCGCTGTGGCTGTATTAATGATTGGTATTATTCTTATTATGCATTACTATTATTTAACTATAGAATGTCACACACATTAATTGACGCCTTACATTTTAGATGAATTCTGAACAGTTTGGAATATAACGTGCGGGGTTAATAGATTATTATTCACCCGCGTGCAGACATGTGCACATTATTGTCTTTTAATTAAATTAATAGCATTTTTTATTATGCTTTATAAATCAGGCAGTCTGAATGGGACGAAACCGTAGTGACACTCATTACGGTCTTTCTGGGGTCATTGTTGAGTCTTGGAATATAGCATGAATAAATGGATGATGTGGAAAGGCAGATTATATTTACGTATATATAGTCATTTATATGCATAATATGGAAATCGGAGGAGGGGTCGATGGGCTTGTATTTAAAAGGTAAACATGACCGTATATGGTGCCGTGTGACCCATAGTGCCACCGCGGATGATGTTTGTTTATTTGTCTGTTTACAGCTCTGGGAAGGGGGCACATTAGAGAGTTTAGACGCCATGACGACATGGCCAGAGGTCGCCATGCTGATGGAAGTTAATATGGGCTGACACATCCCGTCCCTTGGGGAGGGCGCATCGGGGCTGCCACCCTTTTAATCGGATCCGCTTTTAGAATTCGGAGAGGAAGAAGTGAAAAATAAATGAAAAATACACCTCCCCCCCCATCCTGGAAAAGATCCTCAGCTTGAACTTCCTTGCATGAGCACTTAGAACATTTTTTTGGGGGAGGTGGGAGGCTAGTGAATTAAATATGGATTTCCTCTTCTGAAGGTGCTGCAGAAATCTGCCCTGATTCTCCACATTTCCTGTGCAATATTGGGAGGGGGGGCAGTCTTGCAGTTTAATTGATGACAGGACAAGGGCTCCCAACCCCCCACTGATGGGCAGGGGGCCCTGGTCCTTGGGGGGGGGTTTACATGCTGCACACGGCTGGTTCGCCGGGTTTTTGGTGGCTGCGGACGTGTGCGTGTTAAAGATCAGTCTCACTTCATGGTGCTCGTTGCTAAGCAGGTCATGCAAGCCCCACCCCTCAGCAACCATATATAGACACACACAACGATTTTTCCCAATAATAAGTTTGCTTCCTAATTTTACCACCAGCCATAAAAGCAGCTGATTTGGTACGGAGGCGCTTTCTTCAGCAGATGCCCCTGTGATTAAAATGGACATTGCATGGATGAATTACTCTGGTATAGTATGCCAGATTCCCTTGATACTCTCACCATTTTTATTTTGAATCCAATCCTGGTACTCTTGAAGATTTATCCCCCTTGTGGCCCTTAGTGTGCATATTTATTTATTTGTTATATTTTGGGGCGAACAGTTTTTGGGGGAAAAACATTTCATGTGACCTTGCTGACCTTCTATTGGCTGTTGCCCTTGGCAACGGGGTTCATCAATCAAGCTCAATGGTTGGTGATCCCAGCCCCAACGAATCAGGCGGATATCAAGGGGATCATGTGGATTCTCTTAAATTTCTTCCCAATCAGCCTTTGTATTAAAATCCGTATAAATTTAGTTTCCTTTAAATGGCCTGTAATTGGTTGTGTTTGGCTGAAATATAGATAAAAGTGTAAATAGTGCTGATTGGTCAGGCTGTGATTTTCAAGGTGTTTATTGGTTCCCGGCAGGAAATAATAACCCCTGCACCTTCATTGTGGAAATCTCAGTTATTTTTTGGGAAAAACATTTTCATATAGAAATCAGGCATTTCTGGTGTGCCCTAGTTAATACTGACTTAACGGAAACTCCTTTCAAAATCTCTCTCTCTCTCCCACATTTGTCTTATTTTAAGCCTTTTAAGTTTTCTCCGCTGCCTGGGATGGGCTCCAGGGTCCATGCTGACACGGATTAGCGGTTTGAAAATGGATGGATGGACAGATTTGTATTATTTTAGCTAATTATTCTGTCAAAATGAATGGTTAAAAGTTATTTTCTTGCTGGATTTAGTATTTTAATCAGTCTGTGTGTGGAATTAACTGTAAATAGTATGAGGAATGCAAGACAGGGATCGACATGTAAATGTAAAAATCGTGAGGAGAGTGTCGCCCCAGTTGATCGTTACGGTGTGTCCGTTCCCCGGTGGTTTAGTCTGATTCTACTTGGTGGGTTTTCGGGACGGTGTCGGCCACGGAGCTGCGTCTCCCGGTCCCCCCCCGTGTCGGCAGGGGAGGGGTTAGCTGCCTCCTCGCCGCCCTTCGCTGCTGAGGCTCCAAGGCTCCCAGACAAAGCGTGTGATTAGCAACAGGATGAGGGAAGTCGGCACGGCAACATATGGGCTCCGAGCCCGCCCACTCCCAAAGGCTCAGACTGTACGTCTTGCAGCTAATCACGGCTGCCAGAGGAAGATCAAAGACCTGGCCCCCGCGTTCAGGGGATGCAGGCTTTTGATGTCGTCCTCAGAGCATGTGCGCGCTCACAGAGCGTGTGCGCGCTCACAGAGCGTGTGCGTGCATGTGTGTGAGCATGCGAAGGGCCTTTTATCTGCCTGAGATGCTCAGAAAACGGCGTGGCCGGCAAACGACTCGAATGCAAGCGTCTTCTTGGTAGAGAGTCAGGTGATATTAACACTGGGCTGAAATAAATGGGGTTATTTTCTACAGAAAAAAATCTTTTTTTTTTTTTATTCTGTTTTTTTTAGGAAACAAAAAAGGAACATTCCCATAATGCCATAATGCATTATTTGCACATGCTACTTAAGCAAATGGTCACTGGGGCCAGCGATGGAAATGGCTGACAATGGGCCGCTTGCAAGTGCGATGATGCCCCAGCTCATTAACCGTCTATGAATGTCTGAGGCCAGCCTGATGAAGAGCACTGACATAAACGTGCCAGGAGATGAGAAAGGACAGTTGCTTCTCCAGCACCATCATTGCCTTTGGTTGGTCCGAATGCTTACCTGTAAATTAACAAGTGTATCATCTTAGGGAGGAATGACATCCTTTAATGTTTATAGTCTAGCTTTTTCCCTCAAGCTCCTCCCTGAATCACTAAACACCAATTGAAAAACACTGTACTTACAGTGGGAGGGGTAATTTATAATGATGTGGCAGCGTAGGGGGTGTAAACGTACACTGCCATTAGGAGATTGTGTTGGAGTGCAGTGGGGCAGTTGTCAAAACTCAGTGAATATGCTTTTATTGGGGCACATTAATGTCGAGTATCGCTGCCCCCTATGGTCTGACGTGGAACTGCACTGGCTGCATTGCAAACAGCAGGAACGCAAATATAGCAAGCAGAGAAATATAACCAGATGCACAACACTGAACCGCACGATGATGAAAGGGCCGTTTGTTTCTGGATCTTTCTCATCCATCCACCTTCAAATATCCACTGATCCAAATGTGCTTGCAATCACCCAGGACCCTCTCCCCCGAAAGCGCACAGCAGGAGATGTTGTGCTTAACACCAGGACATGGCAGGGCATTCAAACACGATTATATTGGCTGGTGCTGGCACACGAAGGCCAGCTCAGCGATACTGTGCACAGCTGGGAGCTGAAATATGCAGCAGCCTAACTGAGGGAATAAGACCCAAAACTGCACAGCACTGAGAAGCACGGCGTGCGTGAATTGTCTGTTTTTTTAAATCCAGAGGAAAACAAATGTTTAGTGGCCAATTTGTTTAGGGACACCTAGCTAGAACCGGGCTGGACCCACTTTATTAGAGACACAGCTATTACTGTGTAAAACCCAATATGTTATGGCCACCTAGCTGGTAACGAAGAGGACCCGCTTTTGCCTCCAGAACCGCTTCACGGGTAGAGGAGCTATGTAATTAACAAATCATTTCCACAATTTAAAAAAATGTATTTCGCATCTCCAATGTAGAACAGAAACTATTGTCAAAGAAATTTCTGTGCTTTTCCTAACTGCAGAACGCCAACCATTGTTGTAAGGCTTGAGGACGATTGGGTTGAGCCTTCAGTGCACTGTTTTTATTTTGCTGAACACTGTGGCCCTGAGGAGAGGTGGATGTGGGAGATGGATGGATGGATGGATGGATGGATGGATGGGTCATTTTGTTGATTGTGAATTTAGAGCTTTTTGGTTTTTGATAAGCGGCGCACTTGTAAAACGGAAATAAAAATATTACATATTATATGGATATGTATATATCTTTTATTAATAGATGTTTATTTCACATGTAACAAGATAAATGTGAATGGGTGTAAATCCATGACATTTGACGATGGGTACAGGGCTAGGGCTGTTAAAATGTGAGACACGCAGGGAGATCAGGTCAGAGAGTGCGGCAAGGAGAAGGACTGTCCTCACTCAATTATCTTGGTAAACTCTAAGAGGTCACCATGTAGTTTACAGACGCCAGTGCTGCAGTGACACATCTGCTGAACCTGATGAAGATCTGACAGCAAGAGTGATGGTGGGGGGCGCAAAGCATGATGGGATTGACGCTGACCAGGAGTGGAACAGACATCACAGATGGTATATTATAGTGCTGCAATGGGAAAATCTGGTGCCTGGTAAAATAATTATACCCTAATATTACAAAGTGTTTAGAAGCTTGCCTCATTTATGGATCTCCTAATCATTTGTTTACATCTGGGATGGCCAGATCTTTAAAAAATATTGCCGCTAATTGGTTAAAATACAGTAAAACTTTGTAAAATAAACTGATAAAATAACACCAGTGATTTCATGTTACAGTTATATGATGCATACTTTTTTTATTTTATTCTTTTTTAGAAATAGTATTGCAACATCAATTTTGCAAGAAAATTCTACCAGACATCCCACCTATAAAAACAGCACTGAAATGTAGGATGAGCTTGGAGGTGGCAGGACCCTGTCAGCCAATCGCTGAAGAGCTGTCAGGCACGCCACATGCACAGGTTTGTGTTGAGCTCAGAGCCCCTCCCACCCTCCCGCTTCCCTCAGGACCACGTATGGCTTCAGGCAACTAAGGGTTGTCTGAGTGTCGCAGACCAATCACGCTTGAGTGCAGCGTCTGTCGGCCACGCCCCTTTTCCATCACACAGACCCTCAGGCACCTCCCCCAAACAGATGTCTCCACCTCTCTGCCCGGTGTCGGGGATGGGTTGAGTGGGGAAGGCTCCGGAAAACTCCCTCTTATTCCCTATCATGGAATGCAGGCGCGCAGGAAAAACATGTGACACACGGCTCTCCATTCTAGTGCCTGTAATCGAGCACATTCACATGCTAACACAAACAAGCAACTGGAATAGAACCGAGATGTTTTGAATCGGACCCACCTGGCTGGGATCTCCTCTGTTTATCTTCTCCACATGATCTCCTGCACCTACATGCAGGCGTCTTCTCCAGGCTCTCCAAGTGATGCTAGTTATCTCGATTCTTATCAATAAATACAGCATTAAAGCTCAGCTCTTCTTCAGAAGCACCCTCTGCCGGGCTCTGGGCATGAGGCCCTGCTCTGCTGCATCTCTCCCAAGCGGCGCTCCCTGCTTCTCCGTCATGCGTACGTGTGTGGGGGTGGGACCGAGGTGTGTCAGCGTGTATAGAAGCCGGCCCTTGTCGTTTCGGGGTTTTACCTGCCAGTTTAATAGGGCAGACTGGACCGTCGCCGCCTCGTTCGTCTAAGAGAGCCGTGTTCGGGACGAGTGCTTGGGTCACGCAGCTACACCCTCAGTCCAGACGTGTTTTACGGGGTGAGCTTTTCATCACAAAGGGGAGATGACAGAGACAGAAAAGGAGAGACGGAGGAAGGGTATGAACAGGAAGGGAGAGAGAGGAGAGGAAAAACGGCGGGTGTGATAGCCTAGCACCCCCCACTGGCTGAAGCACTGCATCACGTGGATGATGGAAAAAATCGAGGGAATTGCCATGTGCTCTTCCTCTATTGGGTCTTGCAATTTCACCTTATTGGGTTATAAGAAACAGACCATGGAATGAATGTTTCATATTGATTAATCTGTTCACCATGTTTAATCCCCGTAATTGACACTTGTTCATCTGTATGCTGTCATCTGGCAGTATTCATTTACCATCAAATGCTGATAAATCAGCAAATTAAAGCTGGATTTAAACATTTTGCTGGAAGAATTTCTCTCGGCAGTCTTCCAAGAATATGAACATTCCTCTGACTGCTTCCTCTAAGCCAGACCCTGCAGAGTCGCATGAAGATGCGCTTATGAGATGCGTTTTGATAGGTGCTTTTATTTACGTAACCACAATGTATTTTCCATCCACCGCTGTCGACATGCTTAACCGCGGGCTTTCGGCTTCAGCTGATGTGCAGTGCTGTGATTGTGTGCTGCCACCTAGGGGACATTTCCATACATTACATCTTAGTACAGTTTAGCAGTAAGTAATGATTCACCTATATATAATGTCCTGCTCAAGGTTTCCATAGCAATACGGCAAAGCATGCTGGGTTATTTTTTTCTGAAGGAGTTGACAGATTGAACGTCGTTCCGGTAAAAGGTCTTCTTGTTCCGCGCACTACACTGTTCATTTAACAAATGGAAATTAGTTTTACTGTATATCTTACCTTAGTGTAACCTTTGTTTTACAGCCATATGTCCAGACCTCTGATATCGGTGCACTAAAATGAATGATTTAGGATACCAGGCTTGGGTTTTTGCCAGTGCTTTGTTTCACAAGCTGCCTGTCAGTTATTCCGCCCTTATTCATGCATGAGCCTCTCTTAGATAAATCTTAAAGGTTACAATCCCTCATCTTCTTCTTAACCTGCTATTATCGTTTGATTTGGGTTGATTTTAGGGTTTGATGTGAGGATTGCAGTCTTTTCCAGTCATGACTACAGTGGAAGGCGAACACAGCCTGGGGGGGGGGGGGGCACTTTAAGGTGACCCTCAGCCTGGCTTGCAGCCAACTGCCACTCTCATCCACAATGCCCAAGCGGCCAAGTTCCATAAGGGAATGCTGTCTTCCGGAGATTCCCCCCCAGGCAACAAGGTGCCTCAGACACACAACCCCTCCTCCGTGGGGCTGCTCTTTAAGTCGATCGTCTGACTGGGCAGAGACACTGATATGATAAGATTAGTCCTACGTGATTGAATAAAACTTTGATTTCTGATTGGTGCAAGTTTGAGTTACAGAAATGCTTTGATTTTCACAAGCTCCTGTATGAAACAGGGCACAGCTTGAGGCTGGGCGTTTATCCAGCACCCCAGAGCAGTTTGCAGAGCTTTACCGTGATATGTTCATCCTGCAAGCCATGGGATTTGAGCCTACAACCATCTGGATGCAAGCACAAACTCCTAACCCAAAGCAACAGCTGTACTCTCTCTATTTAGGATATGCACCTCCACCCTGACAACACTCCCAACTCTCTGCTAGGTGGCAGCGTGACAGCAACAGAAGAATATTCCCTTCCACATAAACATAAACATGGGTGGAGACTTGCCAACTCCATCTCCGCGAGCTTACCGAATTGATCCTGATTGCTATAAAGCACTTTCCGCGGTATAAACGGGTTCCCTCACCATGAGTCCTTCAACCAGACCTCAAGCCTGCAGTGTGAGTCACGTTGATTGGGGTCTCACAGAGAGGAGAAGAAATCTGAAAATAACATGATCGGTTTGAAGGGAGAAAGAGGAACGCCCAACAGAACCAGTACCAGACTTAGCCAATATGGCACCCTCGGCGAACATCACCGCTGGCGCCCCCCCCTTCCATTCCGAGGCAAAATGAAATTAGTTGACGCCCCTTCATAAGTTGGCGCCTCTATGTGACCAGCTATATCACCTTGACCAGTACTGACCAGAACCGAAATAAACACAGTGAGAATGGTAACAATGGAAACCTCTCAAATCCTGAGCGTTATTTCTACGTACGGTTAACACTAAAAATGACTATGAGCCGTATATAGAAACTTCAGCTGGAGACAAAATGAGCCAGTGCCACCGAAGGACGGGAATGAAGGAGACAGACTCTCTGCAGTGTCGTGACTCTCACCAGGGGGAGCAGCCTCGAGATGGGCGGATGGAATCTCCTTAAAACTTTAATTTCATGGAAAGTTAAGATCCCCCAGGAGGGGGCGTAATGCTTAGATAGCTACGCTGCACAAGGGAAAACTGCATTTCGAGTCCATCTAAGACAGCGCTGGCAGAGAATCCCTCTCCCTAGGTGTGGGGGGTGATTTTTTTCGCCGTTAATGAAATCATTTGATGAGGTCACTTAAAACGCGGGATCTCATATCTACTACACCACATGAGCGACCTGTGATCACATCTTGAGTTTTATTTGGCATCAAAAACTATTTACAATGGGGAGAGAGAGCGGGCGAGTCTTTTTTCAGACCAATAAATCCTGCCGAATGTGAAACTGAGGGTGATAGAAAGTGATACTGGTAATATGTCAGAACGGTACCATGTTATGATTGAAGAGACCGGCACTGTAACAGGATTTGCTTCAGATGTGCTGTAAAAATACAGTAGCTCGCGTATAAACCAGACACTGAGTTCGCAATACGAGAAATGCTAGTTTAATGTCACTGTGGATTTAGTTTAAAGGATGGGCCTGGCTGACGGGGAACAAAGTAGATTTCGTTTGCATCTTGATGAAACAACTACGAAACAAAACGTGAAACATGCAAAACTTCAGTAAAGAAATCTGTTTGCATCCTCCGCTGTCCTTTTAACCGACAACTGGGATATAAATGATAATTCCAATAGCTCTTTGTGTCCTTACCTAAGAAGGTGCTCATATTTTAAAAATCGTTTAATGGATCTTAATCATACATGGCGGAAGGGATTTTGGATTCACTTGATCCACTTGATTGAATGTTTTCACAGACAAAAGCAAGTATCTGTCGTGGATTTGAATAGCGAATAAAAATACCTGCTCCGCTTGTTGTTCACGTCTTACAATGTTATGACGCACTTTTTTAAACGGATTTACGTTTCTTCAAGTCTTTTCAAAGCTATGGTGCACAGAATCAGTGTTTGATATTAACGTTAACATTCAAATACTATAGTATAGGCCTACTTGATTCTATTTCGGATCACGTTATAAAATAACTATAAACTTTTAATGATTGCACATTGTCATTATCAAAATATATTTAATTGCTGAACGTCCATATTTGTATTGTGGGCCTAAAGCGGGTGTAATTAATACATTTTTTCGCCGAAAAGATGTAATTTGTTCTGTCTGCCCTTGGCTTTTGTGTTTTTCTACTTCTCTTTAAATCAATTTGCAGCTTTATCACAGTAACTGTTCTCTATTAAAACACCATATACGTTACGCAAAAATACAGAACTCCTTAACAATGTTTAGAGAAACGGGGAAAAGGTGAGGAGTCACGTTTTTGCGTACACGGTTTTCCCCCGGTAGCCGTGGTTATATGAACTTTTTTGACAACATCGCCACCATATGGGAGATCAACGCATTTCTACTGTGCTTAAAAGCAGGGAGCTCGTTGCACGTAGCATTTGACTGGCTTTCTTTTTTGCTAATTAAATTAGGCTATTTAGGTTATTACTATGAAAATATACGGGAATGCGCAATGCTAAATATTTTTACAAACCAATTGCCCCCTTCTTTGGTCCAGTTTTCATACGCGGCGTTTATTGTTTCAGCCTGTTCGTGTTTGATAAAACTATTTATGAAGAATTTGTTTCGCGGGAGACGAGTCCATGAGTGGTATCAGTAACACAACCTAGGACATATTCCAGGAAGATTAACTCATAAAGGTGATATTGGAGCGGGGTTCCAGGCAAAATAGTGAAACATTTAAATGAACTATACCGCGGCGTCCTAATTTTACATTATATATTTGTGCGTGATGTTTAAATTTACCACATGGTGGCAGTGCTGCTGTAACCTGGAAATAGGGCTGTGACTGAAGGGCCCGACTCGACACTAAACATTCTGGTTTTCAAGCATTTATCATTACAGTGTTGGACAAACCAATCGTGTCATGTAATGTTCTCTATGATATCATATATGTTTCTTTATGTAAACCGAACACTACTGTAAATTTACAATTTATAGGTCTATAGTTTCATCAGTTCAAGAGAACATGTAAATACAAACACGCAACGTCATTATACAATTAAATAGGCATTATTTGTTTGTTTTTACCGGTACGTGTCACGGGTAAACTGGCATATTATGCTTGCAGTGTATGGTTACTTTTAAACACTATATGGCAATGACATTGTGAACTGGCAAAAGACAAGCCAAATGCTAACATACATAAGTAGAAATTTATTCCTTGTAACGGATATTGGCCCGTGTTATTCCTGTTTATTCTCTAAATAAATGAGAACAATTACGGTGCCGGCCTACTGGCTTTCCTACTGCCAATGTGCAAAACCACGCCTTGGATTCCTGTCACTAAGCTGCCTTCTTGGGGCACATCCAGGCAATGTGATTAATTCCCCACAGCACGTCTACTTCACGGTCCCGTTCTTTCAAAGTCGGCCGTTTTGGTAAAGTGGCTTTTTGGTGTATCGGGGCATATGGAAATGAACTCTAACGTGTTTGCACATACGTCCGATTTTATGGGCATAATACTATAAATATTTGAGTGAAACCCCTAAAAGTACACCCTACCCTGTTGGGAAATTACTATTGTGCGCGTGAAGACATTATATTAATGTGACGATACTTATGGAATACCCAGACGTCGATACGCTGATAAATTTCCATCACCGGGTGGCGTTGTTGAGGGAGGCAGTTCTAACTTTACGTTTTTATTACATTTAACATGAAGTTCTTCTTCTTCAATCCGAAATTTAGCGTCCAGCTTCGTTCTGCCATTAGTCAATTATTTCGCTCTTAATATTCAATGAAAATGTGCAACTAAACACACGAAGATGGAGTCAACTTCATATAATTAAAATATAATTGATGCAAATATTGCAAGAATGCATTACAGACAGAACCAACGCGTCCACGAATAAAACGTTAAGATATTCATCTTATAGTAACGGTCTTTTTGTAAATAAATAACAATGTGTATTGTTTTATGCAGCCTACATTATGTCCCCAATCAGGTATCTGCATTTTGAAAGATGGAAATAAGTCTCCTACCCTTTACGGATAAAGAGGAATTGAGCTTTAAACCGTCAATGTTTGTGCGACAATTGAAGCAGTTTCATTTAAAAAGTGGTGCCGTTTTAAATGTTCTGTGGGCGAGACCCATCATTATAGCGATTGAAATCAATATCTTTCCGCTCTTTAATCCTATTAATTAAGCGGCCTCCCTGATTGGACGAATAGTTAATCCCAGTGGGCTTCACTTTGCTACTAACGCTCAAGTGGGACGGAGGACGAGTCACTATCTGCCCAGGGCGAGGGCAAGACGCGCTGCAAGCAGCCGACAAGAAGACATTCATGAAGCCATAGGTACGTCTGCCATTACCCCGCACAGCGCATTTATACTAATATTTGGGCACACTGTGCATACATTTGCATTTTTATGTGCACGGAAGTTAATAAATTGGGCGACGGGCTTTTCTGAAAGAAATAATACTGGCAAAGCAGGGAAAGTGAGCCCCGCGGAATAAAGCAAGGCAGTCTTTATAAGAAGGGACAGAGGCATTTGTATAAACGATCATTAGAAAATGAACGTTGGGGAAGAGAACCTGCTGAAGTCGATCAGCAACGACACTCTGCTGGACCTCACTCAGCGCTACGGCCAGTCCACTTTCGGCTTCGGAGCTGGCCATGGTGCTGGAAGTCCCGGGCGCTATCCGCTCACACCGGCCGCCGATTTCCTCTCCGGTCAGGCAGCCAAGTCGGCGGAGAGCGGCGGCGAGCATACCAGCGACGACGAGGACGGCTACGACGCGCTGGATCCCAGGAAGAGGAGTACGGGCTTCGACGACGACAAACCGGGATCCCTGTCCAAGAAGCCCAAGGAGCAGAGGTCGCTGCGGCTGAGCATCAACGCCCGGGAACGCAGGCGGATGCACGACCTGAACGACGCCCTGGACGGTCTCCGCTCCGTGATCCCTTACGCGCACAGTCCCTCCGTGAGAAAACTCTCCAAAATCGCCACTTTGCTGCTGGCCAAGAATTACATACTCATGCAAGCGCAAGCCTTGGAGGAGATGCGGCGGCTTGTAGCCTATTTAAACCAGGGACAGGCCATCACGTCGCCCATCCCAACGGCGCTGGCTCCCTTCGGACAAGCGGCCGTGTACCCCTTCACGGGCACGGCTCTGGCCACCTGCGCTGAGAAGTGCACCTCGTACTCCGGCACATCGTCCTCCATCTTCAAACACTGCAGCGACAAGCCTTGATTAAGTTTCTTTCCTCGCCTTCATCCGTCCACATGTCAGACTCTCGATTTATTTAAGTATTTGATTGAAAATGAGTTTCGTCTGATCCGTAATCATACACTATGATTAAATAAATTCTGCCATCCACATATAATAGATCGCAACCCAAGACTTCTTCACTAACAGCTTGATTCGTGTTGGGATGGAGCGCTCAAATCGCTGTTAACCTTAAAGTTGTACTTTCTCTTTATTTTATTATATATTCTTTTCGTTTACACAGTTATTTGTAATTCCGTGTAACAAAACCGTTCATGTCATAATGTAGTGGAGAACTACATGTTCAGTTCTCCTATACTGAATGAGCGACTGACTGGACGTGCTGGATTTGAAAGTTTTCGGGGGTTTTTCAGTTAAATTTCCTACATGTAAACTATGCAACATTCAAATGTGATACAAATCAGTGAGGCATACATGTTGTCATTAACGTTGAACAGCCATTACTAATGAGGCGTGATCGTCGGTTTTGCTAATTATGAATGATGTATTTCTCATGACTACAGTTTAGACGATGTAGGGGGGAAGGGAAATGTAATATATTTTTAAAAAGATGTGTACAGGATGTTGACTTTGTTATCACACACTTGATTGTATTGTACAACTGTGGGAAACTTGATCAAAGTATCGATATCAAGGCATTAATTACAAAACACTACATTGATAAAACATTTGATTGTGTTGAGACATTGAATTTCATATATTGTTTATATGTCTTTATAATTAAAACATATATATATTCTTCAGGATAACGTGTGAATTCGTCCCAGAATGGGTTTATTTTGCAAACAGTGGAAATGACAAAAATTCTCGTACCCTACGTAGAATATTTAGGTTCATATATTGAAGTACAACTATTAACATTTTTATACTATGGGGAAAAAATGCGAAACAACTATTTTTTACAAGTTGTGCAGGAAAAAAGTAGATGTTGCCTTCACTACTTAATTTATAATACTTGTAATTAACCTTTTATGAATTCTTTTTTGCTCTTTAGAGAAATTATTTGCAGTTTATGAAATATGACCAGGTGATTAGCCGCTTAAAAATCCTTCCCCTGCAGTTATTTTGAATATCCCCGGTTATACAGACACATAACGCTTTAGTCGTTAGCATGTATTCAATCCGATTTTTTTCCCTGAAACAATGTGCAAGGAAATATTAGAATTTATCCATTTATTGCCGTTCAGGGTGTAATTATGGGTTAATACATTCAATTAATTCTGTTATTGCGGTAACCACAAAACTCCGCATTTGTATAAACTCGCCATAAATAAATACCCATTTTGTAGCTCGTACCACTATGTGCTATGCGTTTTGGATGTATAATCCTAAATATTTCAATCAATATAAATAAAACCTATCAATGATGTAACCCACCTGCTACGTGTCGGTAGGTGTTACGGGGTCCGCAGAGCCAGTCCCGAAGTTGCTGATCCCTCTCTGTGTGTCTGCTTTACGAGACCCTCCGCTGCGGCGACGTCACATCGAGATTAGGACAGTTCGATGAAAGTCTCCTGTCTCACGTTTAAATGAAAAGAAAAACATTAGCTGTGAACAATGGCAAACATTAAGTTTTAAAATGCCACGGTTTTCTCCGATGGACCTAATGAGTACAGGATAACATTTACTAAGTTAAATAATAGGCCTATAGGTTAAAACACTGTTAGCACCACGGTTTATTGCAACGTACAACTGACATCATTCAATAAAAAGCTTTATATAAGCATACAGTAAGCTAAGTAACTTTTCAATAGTTGCTTAAACCGTTTCAGAACTTATTTACAAATATTTTCAACTATAGGACGAGAGGGAATGTTCTCCTGAAGTGACCTCGAGGCTAAACCTCTGCCATTTTTTGCTACAGTAATCTGGCATAGGATGTGACTTTAACGTTTACTTTCGAAATTCTAATTGCTTATCAAGGCACATTGTACTTTCTGTGGTTTCTTGGCAGTATTAAGTAACGCCGATTCGACACAAAGACGGGGCTGGATCGCATAAGGGCCTCTGCCACTGATTTATTTTGTAATGTGACGACCGCTCATATTACCAAAGGGAAAGTGGCTGTTCAGCGCAAAACGTCTTTTCAAATCCATTCTTTCGTAGTTGGGGATAAAGCTATCGGACAGATATACCGGGATACATCCAAGGAATAAGTGACAGGCACGCTGTGAAAAAAATACATTTACCACAGATGGAATAAATGTTACGTAATGTAGTCCATGTGAATAGAAATTATATCTTACTGCTATGTTTTTATACTCAATCAGGCTAACTATTAATCTGAATTCCTGAGGCAGGCCTAATTCTGGGATGTTGAATACTCCGCTTTAATGATTTAAGTAAATGTACGAAATGTGAATAGGTCTGTATAATAATCTTCTGGTATGTATAACATTTTATACACGGATTTATACACCGAATTGTTTCATTTTATTGTATACAAAGTTTGAAAAGTGGGTCGCCTCCTTCCAATGTAGATTATATAAGAACTTTTGCTATGCAAATAATGCGAATTTTCTCGGTCACAGTTTTTATATATTATGCAGATCTCAGTCAATGTCTCACTCGATAGCGGAGGCGCATCCCCGGCGCCTCCCGCAGTTAAGATGCCGCAGAGGTGAAGCGGGATCTGACGGCTGACAGGCGCGCCCTGCCCGGCAGACCCTGCGCCATGTGCGGCCGCCGCGTCTCGCTCCCCTTTAAGTTAACGATTGCGGGATGTCAGGATGCAGCCGTGACATTTTACATAGGCGCTTCCTGACATATGAGTGTCTGGAAAACTGTCAAGATTTATTTCTGACAAAACACTGCCGTTGTGATTTTTTTTTTGGTGGATCTTGGCCGTGGAGATAATTACAAGGACTGCAAAATGTTAAAATGTTAGTGCTATTGTAGTGTGTGCGAGAAACACATTTTCAGTTAAGAGTCTTGCGTTAACCGCACGACAGATTGAGATATTTCGATTTAAATAACGGATCAGCGGTGTACCTCTTCGGTTATGATTTTTTTTAAATGCTTTTTTTGTATGCCATTTCCAGAACCTTCTTTTGAATCTACTTTACCATTAAAATTTTGTCAGAATAATGCAAAATGTTCAACTGTGTTGGACTGGCGTAACTCATTAAGTTTATTTAAAAGGAGGAAATTTGCTGAAAGCAATTATGAAATAACGTAGAACAAATTCCATTGGCAATTAAATTTGCGTTCATTTTTAGTCCTAAGTTGCGGAGCTATACGTAGCTGCTGAGCTGTTTGTCGTCTTTTTTTGCTGGGGGGAGAACAGGCCCCAGAGTTATCCGCTGTCAGTCACCTTCAGACAGGTGCGATTTGAGCCGTCTTCGTGCCCTAAGGGAACTTTCGGTTCATCATTTTATTCAAGAGTGACACGGGAGGACCTTGTTGTGCAGCCATCTGAAAGGCACAGACTAGCCTCACATGCCCGAATAAAACACACATGTGAGAAAAAACGCAAGCTGTTCTTCGCGACTACTGGAGAAGCCAAAGACTTTTAATATGGACAAATTTAATGCAAACTCATATATATTGATCTACACCGATGAGTTCTGTCGTTATGAATATGGTAGCGCGTTCTGCCGTCCGCCACAACACCGTCATGACGGATATATGTCCGTGCGCGGCTAATTCGTCCAAATTATTTTGACAGCGCCGATTGAATTAATTAAACTCCCGCAGAAGAAATGTGTCCAAGACACATTGTACCACTCCTCATGCCTCGCACATTCCCGACGCACTGGATGAGAGCAGGGAGGGGGTTGGAGGACGAAGAGGAGGCGAGAGCCAGCGGAGGGGGGCATGCGAGCTGCAGGACGGGCGGCCGGAGGTAAAACCGCGCAGACAGGCGCTGGACATCTACACGGGTGGCTCTCGGCAAAGGGAATGCTCAGGTCACCGTATTTTTAACTTTTCTTTTTTTCCCTGCAGCAATGTGCCTAACCTCCTCCTCCCATGACATCACAGGCGTTCATTCCTTCCAGCTCCCTTTTGTCGAGAGTGATGAGGGGGGGAGTCAGTTTGTTCCGAGGGGCTCGGTGATTCAGTGCGACGTTGCTGCGAGTTAGGCGAGAGCCCCCCCGTTTGTTACTTTAATAATCAGACAAGCGGCGGATGGGAGGGGATCTGTGTCCGCGGCCTTAAACCAAGTTTGGGCTTCGTTGTTTGCCACGAGGCACCTGACACCAGGCATTTAACTCGCTGTGGGAATGGGGGAGAGAATCATTTGGGAGGTGTGTGTGTGTGTTTAGGGGGGGGGGGGGGCAAAGCATAAAAACGGAACTGGGTTTTAAAAAGCTAGGGACACGCAGACTGCATCTTAAAGGGACGGTGTCTGATTTGGATAGAAAGGGTTGAGTATCAAGCACGCACTCAGTCGGCATATCGTGAAGAGACCCTGAAAGGCACTTTGGAATGAGGATGAGGAAGAGATAAAGGAGGGGTCAAGGCTGCACGCTTCAGCTGAGGAAGGCGCGATACCGGCCTGCAGGCTTGATGGGGAATCAGAGATGACAAAGCGGGCAGCCATGAGCCAGGCAGACCTTAATCTCTGTAATGGTGTCCCTCCCCATACAAACTAGTGGACAACTTTTTTGGAAAATAAGGGGTGGAGAGAAATGCAAGAGTTTTTTTTGTTTTTTTTTTTTTGGGCCTAGGATTCGAGGTGAAGTGACTCTCCTGACTGCATTCTTATTATTCTCGTAGCCAGATCC
>JAODKE010000041.1:11650-27575 GCA_026779605.1 Mormyrus hasselquistii
CACACCTTCAGATAAGGATTTTTGAAACAGTAAAGTTAAGGGTCGGCAAATAATATCCCTCATCTCTCTTAATACTAAAGGTAAGATGCCATCAGGGCCCTGTGATTTATTTATTTTGAGCTAGGCTTTGCAAAACATCAGCTTCAGTTATATCTATATTAGTTATAGATTATGATGGATTAGTAATAAGAACTGGTAAATTACTAGTGTCCTCAACAGTGAATACCCGTGCAAAACTATCATTGAACTCATTTACTATATCAATGCCGTTTTCAATTATAAGACCCTTACTATCCTGCAGATTATTAATTTTAGCCTTTAGAGCTCTTTTAGAGTTAAAATACTGGAAGAAACTTTTAACGTCATCCTTAGCCTCCAAAGCAATCTTTCTTTCGACATTCCTTTTAGCTCGTCTAATATTTTTTAACTCAGCCTGTAGACTATAGCAGTGAAGCAATATGTTAACGGCTGTAACTTATGTGGTCAGGTCATTAACATTATTCGACATTAACGCAGACATTTAGTCAACTCACAAATACATTAGCCTTCAATTTGACAATATTAGAAAACATTCTTATCCTATTTTCCAATGGACAGTCAGCGGTAAATATGACACAGTCGCTCGGTGAAGCAGTTTCCGGAACTTTCCACTGAGACGAGCACATCTTTAATTGGGCACGGAAACAGCATCACGCCTGCGTTAAAAGGTAATGTGACACAAATGGGGAGGTGGTATACTTACGTCTGCAGCATGACGTGTGACGTTAACCGAAGTGCAGGAATTCTGGTCCCATAATAACGAGCAATCGGAACCCCCACCTTCGAGACGGAAACGGAACAGTAAACGCAACCAAGGAAGTGCTGTGTTGGTTGTGTTTTTTGTATAAGGGTTTTTGGAATTCTGTTAGATAGAGAAAAATGGGTGTTTGAGAAATATGTCTACACACCATTGATAAGACCGTCGAGTGTCACTCAAAACAATATTTTTGACATATTTTCAGATATTTATTGAATTAAAAAGGATTTTGGTTTTTGCTTAAGACCAATTTTAAGTATAAAAATAAAATTTATAAATACTTGTACATAAAACAATGTTTTCATGGAACTACTCCATTATTTGATTTTATGTTTAACACAGTTAAGCATTATTACTTTATATTAAATTATATAAAAGCGCACAATTATATCCTAGATCTACTTACAGGCCAAACCACAGGCAAGAATTCTGCACCAACAGCTTAAACCTTCAGTGATGGAATTTGTATAACTGACCTTAACATACTTTGTTACATTTCTCAAACATTACACCACCCCCCCCCCAAAAAAAAAACAAAGAAATAAATAGGTAGATTTAAATAAATAGGTGCTTGACAAGATATTTGTTCAATTACAGTGGAAAGCAGATTCTGAAATTTCCCTACAGTTTTGCATCATCCACAGATGTCTGAATCTGTCGTACGTATATGTTCATGAATGCCCCTCCAGTGTCCTTACAGGACAAGCAGCGTGGGTGAGCACAGTGGGTCTGAGGACTGCTCATTGATATCGCTTTCTCTCCTGTGGGCCTCAGGGTAGGCAAATGAAAAAGATGACATGTAGGTAGCACATGTTGGGGTGCAGGTCACAACCGGAGTACAAAGAGGCCCAGAGTCACCAGTGGCCGGGTTATACAGAGGCTCCCAGTCCTGCATGTATAAGGAGGTGGACAAGTCAATATCAGGGACGGACTGTGAGGTCTCCACTGACGTCGCCCTCAGTGACTCCAGCAGATCTAGAGACTCCTCCAGAGGCACATCAAGGTCTGACATCTGTACTGTAGAAGTGATCTCATTACCCAAAGCATGACTGGTGCCAAAGGGAGAGGTTTTACGGGAAGACGTGTCTGGGACTTCCAATTTGGAACCACTTGTCTGGGCTGTGGGATGCTGGATACTCAGATGACTGGAGACACTCTCCAGTGGAGACTCACTGTCCTTTTCTGATGGGATTTTGCAGATTGGTTTGTGGACCAGTAAAATGAGCTCCAGCCTCTCCTTTTGCTTCAGGAGACCAGCAATCTCATTCTGCAAAGCTGATTTCTCATCCTCCAAAGAATCAGTCTCCTATAATGGGTGGAAGGGGAAAGGAAAACAACACACAAAAAATTACTTTATGTGTAATATACAAATATTACATTAAAATAATATTAAGTTTAAAATTTATAGCATTGAACAAAAAAGGCGTACAGCTTGAAGCGTGTCTGTAATTTCTCTTCGTCTGTTTCGGCATTTTGCTGCTGCCAGCTTGTTTCTCTCCCTGCGCACTCTTCTCTTCTCTTCTTCTTCAGGGGAAAGCTATAATACAAAAACAAATTAAGTCATCAGATAGTATTCAGCAGTCATTCCAACAGCACTGAATAAGACATTAATCTCTTTGCTCTCACACTTTTGTTGTGACTTTCATTTTGAACATCAGTAAAGCTACATATGGAATTTAACCTCAGCAATTAAGAAACCCAATTAGAGAAAAGTATGTAGATTGTATTGACATTTTTACCATGTACGTGATAGTTATGTATATCATGTGTGCATGTGTTGAGTCTGGAGACTTTTAAGCTTAATTACCTGCTCTTTTCTTCCCCTTCTGCCAGTATTATGATTTTTAGAGTCTGTTCTCTTGATCATCTCTGTTCTGGACTGGGGAATATTCGATCCCCTGACATTGTATGGGCTGCCTCTGCTGTTGCATGGGCTCATGGTTGAAATCAGAGTAGTGGGCTGAAGCATCCACTTCATGTTGGAGCTTGTGGAAATGTCTGTGATTGTTGGAGTGAAGGAGATCTTTGAATTTATGTCCTAAATGGAAGAGGAAAATCTCAATCAGATAATGAGTCAAAAATAAAAGCTCAAAAGATAACATATTACACGACATAGATAATTTGCATGCACTGTGCTTGTAAACTGGAGGAAAAAAAAATATATAGGGTAAGTATTGTAAAAATGGGACACCAGGAAAAATTTGACAGTTATACTCTGCAGTTGAAATATGTGTTTAATAACACTTTATTTTCTCTTCTGTATCAAGTTTGGATTCAAGACACTGAGAAGATTTTTCCAGAAAGCGAATTTTCAGAAAGTGTCCCATTTTAACAACACTCACCCTATATAAAATTCTGAGTGATCCAAGCAATCAGCACAACTTCGCTTTCTAATTAATTAATTTCTAAATAATCTTTAGTAATTGTGACCGCAGAAGTATATTTTACGATAATTTGTAGTCGAATTAATCAATAATGACAGAGCAATTTGACAATTACTGCCACTATGTTCGAGGATATGTTTCTAGTAAACACAACGAAAAAAGATAATTTACGTATACTTATCACAAATATAATTGCACACCAGCTAGAAGGACACTATACGTAAAATGGCATTACTTTGATAATTTACAAAACAAATTAATTCCTAGCGAAATTTTACTTATTCGTATAATTAGGGTGACCGGAGGCAGGACGCTAAGAGACGCGTCAAAGAAACGCAAATGTGCACATAGAAAGTATTTTCAACTTAGAAAGCAAATGTCAGCATGGCACAAATCAAAATCCTACACATTTCAGGCATATTTAGGTACCGAAAAAGAGGTCCGGAAAAAATAGATGTATTATAACCCTAGTGTAATTTAATGTCCATTTTTCTTACCTGAGACTGGCAAGGTGAGCCCACGTTAGAATAGGAAACAGCGGAAGACGAGTACTGAAAAAGATTATCCCCAGATGGAGAGGCTGTGCTGGAGCGAGAAGAATCATACTCTACGCCAAAATTTAGATACATTCTCCAACGATGATCGAAAGTTCAATGTAACTTCAGCTGTCAAAATATCCCTCTGATGGATCTTCTATAGTAAAATTCACGATGTAGTCACGATCACCGCTCTCTTGCGAAGCGATCTGAAGTTATGATAGCGAAAGTCCTCAGCGAAGCTTATATAGGCTACTACTCGAATGAATAAATAATCTAATATTATGACTACCGATCTTGCATTTGCAAACGACTACAGGGGAGTCATTTTAAAGAAACATAAATACAACGTGTATGCTGCTTGTAAAATTAATAGCTAACTTTCTGTACATACTAAATCAGTTTAGAAATTTCATTTTATATAAATGTATGTTTATAATTTAGTATAAATACTAATTTATTGTGCATTAAAAAAGTTTTTCAAAATAAAAACTACCCTACATATACAAATTGAACTGCTCCAACCAGGGAATCCCATACGTAATTATCCTTATATGGTTGCATCCTGTAAATGGGGCGGGTCGCTACTGGGAATCGCATCTAGCCCTAGATACTGGGTATAATGCTTTTTCAATTGGATAACATCGAAAGACGTCAGAACTCAGCGAAGAAAGGGGTGTGGGGCAGACTGGTAAGCTCTTGCTTTGACATTTTAACAAGCCAGACGACAAACACGGAATCACGCAACTGCATAAACATGACGAAACATATAAAGCTTATGAAACAGCTGCAGTGTTATACGTCGTTCATTCACCTGGCAATCATGTTTATTAATTTTGTTCATGTAAGGTGCAACCTGTAGTATGTCAGGAAAAGAGGTTATATAGTCACAGTTTATAAAATGCCATAATCATCAATCTTGCAGTTTTGATCGCTGAAAAACACTCACATATACTCACATTTAAATCAAAGTTATATATAACAACTTCATTTCTTCTAACACACGTTATCCGCAGTGGATAATTTGGTCGGTGTTGTACTAATAAGGTATTTTTGTTTGCATTGTAAACATATTGCATCTGTTTTTAACTTTCTTAGTTCATGTTTTGTTACTTCTTGCATTTATAAATGTTTTATTCATATGTGACGTGAAATCTTATGCATAGTTCAGGTATCAGTTCAGGATGATGCAGGTGTAAATTCTGAATATGTGCCAACATTTATACTATTGAGAATGTTACCGTACTACTACCAAGATATTTAACGAATTAAAATGTAAACGTAATATTAACAAAAAAATATTTAAGAGAGTAAGTTTTTAAGTAGTTCTGCAACGGACTACTTGTGAAATAACTACTTACGTCATGTAAAGAAATTGCCCTATTTCCAAAATTGAATGGGAGAGTAATTTATAGCCATAAAGAGTTAGTTAAAAATAGTATTTTCATATCATTTTATATTGCAGCAAGGGAAGACTTAATTCCGGTGATCATGTTTCTGTTTGTCCAGTACGCTACTTTCACTAACTGCTGTCTTAACATTGAGTTATTCCATGTTTTTTCCCCTGAATATTTTAAGTCACCATGGTAACCCTCAGCCCCACCTCTTATGCAAATGACGTTGTATATTGCCGCGTTAAAGTAACCCAAGTGGCAATGTTTGTAGTACTGTAGTTGTCAGCTTTTTTGCTCGTATATGCGCATATGTCGTATATTGCATTTATATGATGTTTAATATTCTGTGACTTACATATTAGCATCAAGTATCAAGGCTATAATTCATTGTTTATATGCCATATTTAACACTTACGTGAATCTGCGCAGCATATCGTCCATATATCACTAATATACTAATTCTTTGAAGAGAAAATAAATTTGAGAAATCGTGAAACTTCACAGTGTTTTCAAGCAATGTCATGTTGTAACATAGAAATTGAAGTTCTAAACTAATATATGAGACCAGGATGTACCATTGATGGCAGGGGTGTAAAACTCCAGTCTTGAAGAGCCGAAGCCCTGCATATTTTTGGGTTTCCCCTCATTTAACACACCTAATCCATGGCTCCTTGTGCTAATAATCACACAGCTCTTGAGTTCAATCATTTGTGGTGGAACAAGGAAAGAACTATAAGCTACACAGGGCTCTGACCGTCCAAGACTCAAGCTTGACACTCCTGATATATGGAATGAAGACATCTCATGTGATTGTTTGGTACACCAAGGTAACGTAAATAATTGTGGCTGTTCTTTTGCCCAGAAAGGCTAGTTTAATACCTGTGAAAAAAATGTGATACAGTTGAAAATAAGACAATTATTTATCTCCAAGGTAATCAACACAGCATATTGATTTATTGTTGGTTTTGAATTATATGTTCAACGATAATAGTGCTTTCTGGTATTCTCAATGGGAATATTGCATAATTATTACAATAAGTGCTGAATTGAACAATATCATAATAATATGAGTTGCATTCCATCAAAATCATTCTAAAGAAAAAAATACTGATGGAAAAGGAGGATAGATCATTTTCCCAAGGTCACAGCAATTGCTGGATTAGAAACTCACTGCAGATAACACCTTTCAATGACATACAAAATATTGTTTGACGTCTATCGTCGCTATATATACATTTTTGTTAAATGGCAAAATCTCATTCGAACACCTCCAACTAAAACCAGCGTTACGTTGTCTGATCCTATTCTTGCAAAACCGGTAATAAGTGTTTCTCTCACTTGCTTTGGGTTCTCCCCTTCAGAGAAATGGTACAGCCCTGGTCCACAGTTTCATTCATAAATTTTTCGCTCAGTATAAAAGGGGAGCTAGAAAACATACAGCACTTACTGGGTTTGTAAACCAGCGGAGGAGAAGATCACCTCGGCAGTTATAATAACCATTTTTATGGGAATTCTATAATTCTTCGGGCTGTTTATTGTCTGAATGCTGTTTTTGCGGCTTTATAGAAAAATGTTTCCAAACTTTAGCTCCGATTTGGAATCCTCATCATGCTGCAATACTGCCTTCTCTGTCGGGGACATCTTATCGTACATCCAACAGTCTCCAGCTGATTCGTTCTCCAGCGATTCAGTTTCTCTTGAAGAAAACACGCAGGTATTATTTGATGATAATCATAAGTCGGTTATAAGCAACCATGTTCATGCGTTTTGAATGTCCAGTGAAATATAATTCAGATTATTTAAATACCATTCTGATAAAATACAGTTTTTACAAATACGTGTATCTGTCTGTGATATATACGTGTGTACTTACATGTATGTATGTATACGTAACCCGTTCCTCTGTGTATCTTTCATTGTGTGTATGCATTTGCATGTATGTATGTATATGTATTATGTATATAGACACACGTAACGTACAGCTACATATACACACTCTTAATGAATAAAATAAATGCTTTTGTGTTAATATTAATTAATTTTTTATCATAATTTTTGGAAAAATGTTATTAATTTCTAACAAAATATGATTTAATTGATTACTCTTGCTACTTTAAACAGCTATAAAGAAAAACATACAGCTGCCAAGGGACATGAAGAGTGAGACTCGTGCATGTAATGTTATCTGTAAATATGGCTGTTTGATTATTTTAGGAAAATCAACTCCAACATTTTACGTCATGGTACACGTCAGCAACAATTATATTGATGAATGTATTGGAAAAATTGCATATGAATAAAATATATATTGCTGTCACAGAAATTACAACTATATAGTCTGTTGTTTACACACATTTCAGTTGCCATATTTTACAGTTTTTTCAATTGTTCCAGACATTTAAAGCTATTATCAGGAAGTGCTGTGCTCATATGGGATCTATTTTTTCACTAATTGTATTTCTGCCCAGTTTAATTTACAATTGCCAATCTGTGTGTTTTAAAGTACTCATGTACCCTTTTTGCAGGAGCTATGTACAGAAGTAGATGTTACTGCCTTGGTTCCGACTGTGACTGCAATCTCAGTTACCCCAGAATTGCAGTGGTTGGTCCAGCCCACCACCCTCTCGCCCTCCCCTAGTTCCTCTGTTAGAGCTCAGAACTCCATCCAAGCGACTCCTGAAACAGGCAGGAGCAAGGGACAAACCACTAGAAAATGGGGGGAGACCCAGCAGGTAATGTTGTCTACTGTATATGACATAATGCAAATTAACTACACATCAGTCCAGGAAAAGACAGAATAAACGACGGCAATAAAAACTATATGCTTCAAATTGCATGAGGTGTTGCCAGTAGTGCAGTATTTTTGCAGTTCATTGGCTGTGCGCCCTACTCTGTCACATTTGTATTCAACTCATGAAGAGGGCAACAACAGTCTATATTTAGATGTACTACAGCCAAGGATACCTTCACTAGTCTTCCTGAAGTATGAATTAACTGCAGAGCATTTCAAGACAGAATGGCAGGATTCATCTGTGAAATCATTTAGATAATTTTCCTGCATGAAATAGCTTTCTCCAGAAGAGGAGGAGAAAAGGAGGATCAAGAGGGAAAGGAATAAAGTGGCTGCAGCAAAGTGCCGCAACAGAAGAAGGGAGCTCACCAACAGCCTTCAAGCTGTAAGTAGCTTGTCTTGTGACTCTGAAAGCTAACGAATACACCAGTTATGCTTACTTACCTGTTGTCAAGATTCATCTGGGACCATATCTGCAGGAAATGGAAAAGCTGGAGGATGAAAAGGCAACTCTGCAGGATGAAATAGCCAGTCTTCTGAGTGAGAAGGAACAGATGGAACTGATTCTAGATGCCCATAAGCTAACATGTAAAATTGTAGAAAACCTGGAGGTCCTTCTCCAAGACTCCATCGTATCCCCCCACTCTTCACCAGAGATGCTAAGGACACCCGATGGCATTGCTTCTGAGGCTCACTTGTCACACGACATGGACAGCCCCAGCTTCTCAACCAGTGCTATCTCAGGAAACTCAAACATCTTACTATGCTCCAGTGCTAGGGACAATATCAATGAGCTGGAAAACACCTTGGGACTGAAGGAGGAACCCTTTGATGATGTGATCAGTGAGATGGACAAGGTCTCTCTGGATACAACTCGCTCAGTGCCAGATATTGACCTGAGTTCTTCTCTTGGGGTAACAGACTGGGAGACTCTCTATAAGTCTGTGTCCAGTGACGATGATCCGTTGAGTACCCCAGTTGTGACAGCCACCCCAGGATGTTCTAGTTTCCTGTCCACATTTACATTTACCCATCCATATTTTGATTCCTTAGTTGATGGGGACGAAAATCATAAACTTGGATTGGCCAAGGCAGATTTAACCATAGATATTCTGAATTCCCCCACTCTACTTGCCTCGTAACTGATTTCAACAGTTACAACCCACTCGGCCATGATCTTAGAGTTCAGGCTCTGATCTCATGCAATGTGTTATGGTCAGACACATGGATGTACTTATTAGCATGGTATTAATTTTCCAGAGATAGATGTTGCCTATGATATAGTAATAAAGCATGCAGAAAGGTTCCATAATATTTTAACACACAGTATATTTTTTCAGTTCGTTATATAGTGCTAGATATTTTAATATACAGTGAAAGCAGAAAAAGTGCTATTTGTTTGTAAACTAATTTTGCAATTATGTTAAATGGAATATAGTATGTGAGAGGATATTGTTATTATCTGTACTTGCATGCTGCGGTTTTGTTTGCAATATGACATTATGTTAAATAGGTTGGAGTTTTCCATGAAAATAAATTATGTTGCAACATAATTTACTAACAGGTATTTTGTTATTTTATATTTAAGAATTTGACTTGTCCAATGTAAAAAAATTGATAAGCATTGAATACTTAATTGTACCACTAAACAAATTTCATGTGATTGAAAAATGTAACATTTTTGTAAAAATATTTTTGAGTGTCTAGAGTAAAATTTTATATATTTATCACAAGAAATTGATTTATAAACAGTTTATCTGATGGTATTTACTTATGATTTCTAATTAAAAACATATTTACAAATGTTCATTGAATCTGTTATACATTTTGTATTGAAATGAAGCTTTACTGTGGCAACAAAAAAAAATCACCGATTTAGTCTTCTATATGTACTGGAACCTATAAGTAACAAGGCAATAATTAAACGTCAGGCAATTTATTGTAGACTGTCTTCTTAGAGAAAGCTTATTGTGTACACATAATTGCAAAATCCAGATACATTATAGATTTATTGACAGTTAAATCATATGCAATTAGTGTCGTTTTGTGTGGGGTGTTTCGATGGATACACGCAAATATTAGGAATGGCAAAATAATAAATAATACGAATTTCACAAAGGGTTCCACATGGTGTGCACATCTTTGTTCTGAACAATGACACCATTTTTACATTATTTGCATACCTCAAAGATGAATATACAGCATGTATTTTTCATTTTAACCACTTGATTATACATTTATTATAGAATAGAATAACTGTGACATGTATAATATGTATTAACATTAGTTGTAGCACATAATGCATCCATCATGATATAATATGTCAGACGAAATAGGTACAAATGCAATGCAGTTTATTGAACCAATATCAGGGTTGCCAACTGTCATGCATCTGGAGTAACACGCTCACAAGAACTCGTACGGAAAATCTATATTATTCCATTATAAACCTAAAATTAGCTACATCAAAAGCGTTGAGGTAGTTTGCAAATCCTACCATTTACAAGATAATAAAACTGTTACATGTGCATGCGTGTGCAAACTTGCCTCGAATTGAAAATCTCATGCCAGCCATCTGAACAGAATATGTAACCCCGCAATACTTCGTTTATATTTACTAGTACCAGGCTAAAGGATTTCTGCTGAAGAGAATGCAGACTCTTTGTTTATGTGCTTTTGCATCGAGTTTTATTCTTCATGCTTTGACACTATTAGGCAACGTTTCAGTCATACTTATTAAACAATTACATGGGCCACAGACAAGCTCCGGTTAGAGCCGGGTCATTTGAACGCCAAGCACAGGGCACGAACACAACGGCGTCACGGCTCTTTTAGCATTCCATGTGTGGAGCGAGCTTGCGTGCGCGTTCGTTTCACTTCCGTGACCATATTTGGCGGGTCGAAACCTGACGCTCTGCCGTCACAAGCGGGTTCGCGATGGCTCGATCCGGCAGAAAGCGGAGGAGACCGTGTGTTATGTTTTGTTACCTTGGAGACCCGCCGCATCGCGTTTCTCGCGGCATCTTAGGTTTCCCGGAAGAGTTCAGTAATGGGCGTATTATGTTTATGTGTTTTTTTTACGGGAATCGAGCTATTAGGGAATCTTCGTGTGTACTGGAATCTGTGAATTTGCCATTTTGTGAAAAAAACAAGTCTGTTTTTCCTGAAACCACCAAAACCTATTTGTTGGCGTATTTAGGTATAGCCATGAAACGAAACTAGATTGTTTCATAACAAGGGCACACTGAGTGGCCACCGCATTAGGTAGACCTGCACATTGACGTAAACGCTCGCATCTCGAAACAACAAACTGCATGACTGAAATTCAATAAATAAATTTAAAAGATAATGTTATAAAGTTGTTACCGTTTGATTCCAGAATGAGCACGGGTAAGACACATTTAAGTGATTTTGAATGTGGTGTGTACGTTTCAGAGAAAGACGTCCTCTTGAAGTTTTACACACTACAGCGTGTAGAGTTTACTGAGAAATGTTTGGTATTACCTTGTGAATGAGAAAGGTAAGAGAATAAAGACCAAAACTACTAAACTAGCATGTAAGTACAGCAGTGATGTGCAGAAAGCCATCTTGTGTGATGGCATGGGATGTTCTTGGGATGTTTTCTTGGCTACATTAGACACCTTAATACCAAATCAGCATCATTTGAAAGCTGCAGCATACAGGGGTTGGACAATGAAATTGCAACACTGGCCAAAATAGTGTTTGAGGTTCCATGCCTATATATGCACAGCAAAGTGGCCAATCTTCACTGATTGTACAGTACATCAGTACCAGCAGATTGTGAAGGTTAAATTAGCAGAGCAGTAGCACAGCTGTTCATAAAATACAGACACTCCTCAACATGCTGTCAAAGAGTCAACTAGCCATAAGTGCAGCTAGGCTGAGCTTCCAATGAAAGCTCAAGTGTAAGTACAAGCAAAGCTGGAGCTAATACGACTATTACAGGACCAGAAGTGCAACATAAAAGCATTCAGGGAATGTAAAGAGGCATTAATGTAACAGATGGGTCTTGAGGTATTTTTTGAAGGTTGAAAGGGAGTCTGATGACCAGATGTGATTCGGCGGCTCATTCCACCATCAGGCAGGGTAAGGAGGGACGAGGTGAACTTATCATCTTGACAGTCATGTAAAGGGGTAACAAGCAGGTTGGCAGGGATACAGTTCCATTTAAGCACGAGGTCCAGTTAGTATCTAGCCTTAAAAGTAGGAAGAGTGCAAAACCGGGTCAGGCTAAATGAGGTCAAGAATGTGAGGATGTCGATAACTGGGGGTTTATCAAGGTGGATGGTCAAGTTCCCCAGGACGACAAGTGGCTGGTCATCATCAGGGACAGCTAACAAAAGCATATCTAAATGTTCGGTGAAGTTACCTCATAGGCCTGGTGGGAAATAATTAACAACAATATGCTGTTTGGCGTAGTTTATGTTGGTATGAGCATGGTATTCAAATGTTGAGTTATAAGGAGGAGAGAGGGAGGTAAATTTCCAAGTATCAGAAATGAACAATCTTGCCCGCACTTCTCGCCCAGTGAGACAAGGAAAGCAGGAGAAAGAGGAGTTGGCAAATAGTACACTTGCTGGCAAGGGGCTTCTGTTCATGGCCACAATCTATCCTTTTATAATTCCCATGGGATTAAAAGGATGTGCTTGTGTACTGTGGGTGAGGTCTCTGTGTGTAAGCAAGGCCCTTAGTGCCCCCAAAATGCTCCAAGGGTGCTGAATCACATCACATCTCCAACTCCCTTCTTATCTGTTTATATACAGTAGTCCCCTATATCTGTGGTTTACCACATTCTGAAAAAAAAACATTTGAAAATGTGTAACTTTTCATTGTTTCTTTGTCCTTTGAGGAGTATAAAAAGCATGGTTTTCATTGCTAAGTCATCCCTTGATATATTTTTTCATTGCTCTATTATGTCTTGAGAATTAAGATAAAATATCAAAATCCCTATCATTTGGTTGAGAGAGTACAGTACTATATAATAGTTCTGTCACAATACCAAAATAGTAGCCACTGTAATCAAGCAGTAATCATGTTTAGGAATATTCACAAGGAGTAAATTAAATGAGATTTTACTTTATATTACTATTCCAAATTATAATAAAACAGATATACATTACCTTTATCCTGTATCTCAATGCACAAACACGTGTAACAACTGCAAAAATGTTTGAATCCAAATAATTAGCACTGACCAACACGATCTCATGAAATCGTATGGCCCATGACCCACAGGTAAAAATAATTGTAGACTGTTGTCTTAATGTGGAAGTGTTTAACCGATTGCAAAAAATGTTTCAACCAATGGAAAAAATGCATGTCATGTCTCAACTTCAACCATAATAGGCTCATATATGTTAATATTTAATTAATTAAGAAATAAGATACCTATCCCTCAAATCACACCATGTGTTTGGTATTTAAATGTTTAGCATAGTGTTTGCCCCCTTCGTATTTATAACTTCTGCTGTCCTGCAGTATACCATCTTCATCAGGCACCAATCCAAAGTATTTTCAGAAGGCATTCTAATTACATCCTTTATTGATTAAACGCGATGGTGAATCCTCTCCTGCATCTTCAGTAACAGCCCGTGTGAAACTGCACTCAGATGCACCAGTAGCCTTCGACCCTCAGTCGCCAGAGAAAACCGGAAGTTCAGGCTATAGAATCCATATCATGGAAAATGATACTTATGAACGTTCAACTTACAAACTTTCGGACGTACAAATGAAGAGGACAAGTCCAAATTGTGTTTGTTGGGCTCCCGTTTCCTGTCCGCAGCATCATTTTCTTCTTTCTGCACACCAATTCTGCCCAGTACGACTTCTGCCCGCTACTCCTGCCACGCAGCAGCATAGTGTACATACTCCCGCAATCCTAGTTCTTTGTACTTGAGTATATCCTTAAAATGATTTTGAATAACAACTTCCGAACATTTTTTGTTACAAATGGCCATTTGGAACATAACTCGTTTGTAAGTAGAGTAGGGTCTGTATTTAAACTGTTTTATACATGAAAGAATCAATACTTTCAGTACTTTTCACACTTTTGACAACACTACTGTGTCTGTGGGATAGGTTGGTTGGTGAGTTTAAATTGGCCCTGTGGTGTGTTGGTGACTCCCCAGGGTTGGTTCCCACCTGTGCCCATTGTTCCCCTTGCAACCCCAGTTGGGATTCAGTGGTTTCAGAAAATGGATGGATACTTTTTGACGTATTTGTGCCCATCTTTGCTGAGGGCTGCCATTTGCCATTCCTCCCAGTGGGCTTTCTTCCTGGTAATAAGGCCTTGGCATATATGGTATGTCACTGAAGAACCTGGCAGATGTGAACTGCTGCCACAAGACTTCTGTGTTTATGAGAGAGACTGTAGGTAACATTTTAAAGTTACATACTAATGTATGTATGTCAATCAGTCATCAACACACTTTGTACTCTCTAAAAGTCTGGGTTGTAAAAGACTTTAGAAGAGGTGTGTTAGGAGTTTCCAAACAATGGCCGTTCATTTACATTGAATGGCATGTATCTCACTCCTGAAGTCTTCATTTTTTAATGTTATACACCATCAGTTCTGAAAATATTCTTGTTTTCTGTGTATTTATAATTGGGTTTCTATTCATTTTTTTGTTGTTGATAATTGCTTTCTATGATTCAATTTTCCCCTGATATTTCAAAACCAAGCATTTGATTTTTATGTTTAGGTACATAAATATATCATATTGAGCAAAAATGTTACTTTATGTTTAAACATAACTGTATAATTTTATCTGATATTGGATTTATCTAACTAAAATGCTTAAATAACTCTGTTTCAAGGGTGAAAATGTCCATGTAGAGTGCAGCCTAGGAAGATGTTATCTTTTAACTGAAATCCATAGTGCTGCGTGACAGAGTGACTCTGCCAGAATAAAAGGGCAAGGAGTATTCATGTAGGAATAGGGCTGTAAAGATCCACCTAAACCCATCTTGTGCTGTTTTAGGAGTTTCTGCCTGTTTTTTACGCATTCTCTGATGCATTAATATACAGCTCTAAAAAAAATTAAGAGACCACTCCATATTTTTTTAAAAATAGGCATTTTGAAATCCTGGTTCTGCTGGCAGAAGGCTACACTGAGCAGCAAGTTATTTCCAGGCTCAAAATATCTGACAGCAGTGAAGTCCTCTAAGGCAAGAAAGAAGCCCTTCATTAATGAGATACAAAAAGCCAAACTGGAATTTGCAAAAAATATTTTACAGAGACACATACCCATAAATTGAGAAATGAAGTGGAACTGAAATTTTCTGCTGTGGTCTCTTAATTTTTTTCCCGAGCTCTATGTCCTCACCATCATTTTATCTGCTGGTATGTGTCTATGAAGGATGGTATGAGGATTGCAGAACTCCCAAATGCATGGAAAGGGCAGAGACAAAAATATTCATGATACTGAGATTTTGGAAATCACCTAGAGTTACTTTTGTAATATAGTTCTATGTATAGAGCAAAGCAGAAGCTCCAATAATACCAGCGATGTAGAGAGAGGTGCAGTGGAGGTAGTCAGCTGTAATAAAGAGACACTGACGCAGTTCAGGGAAGCGTATTTTTGACCAGGAATTGGGAAGTGGTGGCTAGAACTGGGGGCACGAAAGGATCATGAAGCAGCAGTCAGGAGTGAGTAGTAGATGTGATGTGAATCAGGGGTGCATGAGATAAAACAATGCGTGGACCCTTTCACAAGTGGTCTGCTGGAGCGGGAGGTCACAGAAAAAATAAATTACCTGTACACTAATGTTCTGTAAATACACTCTAAAATTATTCAAATATGTTTTTAGTTATCCAGGGGAGGGTCAATGCAAGTCTGGTGCTGATCCCAGAGAGCACATCCACATATAGACAGAGCATGGTCAAGAGTCAAATACCTCCCCTCATCAGTGTCTGCTGCAGTGGTGCCTGCTGAGCCAATGCACTCCCACATTCATACAAACACCTCCCCTCATCAGTGTCTGCTGCAGTGGTGCCTGCTGAG
>JAODKE010000041.1:35615-51897 GCA_026779605.1 Mormyrus hasselquistii
TATATATATATATATATATACACACGCGTTGTGCGTCCTCGGATATTTACTGATTCAGTTTAATTACGTTTCCCTGCAGCTTTTGTGCGGTAGGGAAGCGCATACGGGAAAGCAATTTAGACCCAGTTCAGTTAGGTAGCTTTCTGCAACGTAGCTGCATTTTTGTTTAGTTTTTAACTGTACCTTTAACCAGGCCTGTTTTGGGGTTTAGTTCATGACATGGGAGATTAAAAAAACGTTACACAAATTTTATTTATTCCACACACGCAGACACACGCATGCACACATATTGGTTGTAACAAGTTATTGGTATTTTAAAGTATTGTCGCTAGATCAGCAAAACCTGTCTCGAGAGCTCAATTTTAGTTAGATTCAGTTAGTATAATAACTATGACATGGGGCTTTTTTCTATGATTAGGTACGTAGACTAATTGCTGCCTTTTATACAACTGTGCATCCGCAATTATACTGTATTGTTAATTTTAATATGTTGTTTTTGATTCTCAGTCACCATACCTATGCATTAACATAACCTATGTATCAAATTGTGAACAGCAGAGTGAATGGATGCTGGTGTATTTAAGGAAAGAGCCTTTACTCTGCATTACAGGTGCTGTGGGAATGACTCCTCATTGCTAATGCTAAACGTGAGCTTCCACCACGCTGCTCATCTCCTCACACGACATGTATCGTATGGGGTGCCGTGGCTGGTGACGTGCTCTCTTTGTGCTTCTGTTCCTGTTGATGGCCTGTGATCATTTCCCACATCTGCACTAATGCCCCTCGAATACCTGCTGGAAAGCGGATCTGCACAGCATTAAGGGACGCGTTGCCACCTTCCCCGACTTGATTCTATCACAACATAGTTTCCACGTAGATGGGATGGCACTGCAGATTAATGGAGAGGCAGTGGAGGCCTAGCAGGCATGGAGAGCGAGGAGGGGGGTGGAGGTGTATTTTAAGCAGAGACGCCTTGCAGAGATGTGGACCAGCCCTCTGGAGACCGAGCAGAGTGGATCTGCTGCCACCAGATGTCGTGGTAACTGCATGGTTCTGTCAGCCTGTGCTGGTGCTGTAGGGGCTGGAATTGTCTGTGGTGGGATTCCCTGACATGGCCGCATGGCAGAGCAGCAGGCCTGTTATACAGGAGCTCTCTGCGTTGTCAGGATTCTCTGACATGGCCGCATGGCAGAGCAGCAGGCCTGTTATACTCTCTGCGTTGCAAATAACTCGCAGGGCAAAAATATTGCGCAGACCTAACCCAACATTGTAATAAACACTGTTGAGTAACAGTGCTACTTTTTTCTTTCTGTTTTTTTTTTTTCTTGTATTCTTTCCAGATAATCTTACTCATTTAGAGGAAGTTTGGAGTGGATCTCGTGAGGAAGTATTCAGCCCTCCTCATTGCTTGGACTTTCTCTATCTGATATTATGGAAATGCCAAAATGTGTAAGACCCCCACTGAGGCAGATAATCAGAAGCCATGCAGAAGGCAGAGCAGCCGTCTGCGGTTTCGGTTGTGGGGTGATGAAGAAACATTGAAATGTATCTTATTTCAAGCTGTGACCGTTAAGGCCAGCCTGTCTCGGAAGCTGCCGGGGATTACCTTGACCTTGCTGGAAAACCTCTCTTTGGCTTAATGTTTTCTATGAAGGTTTTACACCTTGGTGCCTAGAATTGGGACATGATTCCAAAATTCTTCCAAAGGATTTATTCTTGCAGTTTATTTTTTGGATCCTTTTCATTTAATCATTTTATAGCTGCCAGGAGGTCTGCAGGACATTTGAGTGTCTAAATATTCTGTAAAACATGACTCTTGACTCTTTGAATCGCAGTGGGTGGAATGTGTTTGTGCAGGCCAATTATCTAGCAAATGAATGTGAAGGGTGAGTTACCTGATTTCGATGGGGAGTGGTGTTTTACATGATACTTCCACTCTGAAAGGAATAATCAAATTAACATTGAAAAGCCTAGAACGATACACATTTCCGAGTGTTTTGTCACAGGCCCAGACAAATGGATTTTCCAATGGTTAAACTGTGGTGGAATAGATTAGACTTACTTTCATCCTGTACCACAGAATGAGAAAAGAAACAAAAAACATTTTTTGTCCCATTTTGTTTTGTCAAGTTATAAAAATAAGCTGCTGGAATGGACTGGGGCTGTGAGGGCCTGTTTCTGTGGAAAGCTTGTGGGCGGCACATGCGCTTTGTGATGTCTCAGCCTCTCAGCAGCTCCCAGACACTGGCTGGGGGTTACTGGCTGGGGGTTACTGGCTGGGGGTTGCTGCTGAGCATCGAGCCACATGGAGCTGCTCAGCTGTCCCTCCTGTAAGCCGCTCTGACCATCCCTGCGCTCAGCTCAAGCTTTTTACGTTGCGGCTGATACTGATGGCCTTATAAAGGGGAAACTGCTTCTGACTAGACAGAAAGAAAAAAAAAAACTTGTCACAAGGGTGTAAAGACTGTGAATGTTGATTTTCGTCTGTTATAAACATGCTGGGTGTTTGAGGCCCAGAAGCTTGCAGCAAAACAGCAGCGTGAGCTTTTGTGCTCCTATTACTTTTTGCAGCCAGGTCTCAGTCAGAAGGACACGACTGAGTCTGTGAATTCCTTCTAAGTATGATGCAAGCAGCCCATGTGACTTCAGCAAGCCTTGGTTTTGAAAACGGTGGTGGGTTGTGTTACATGGAATTGATTTGCCCCCCCCCAACAAAGCGAGGACTGGCTGGGAGCCATTGCCTCTTTCGTGTGTGGTGCAAGTTATTCCAGCACAGTTGAGTGGTGTGAATGTAGGGAGGGTAACACACTACAATCCAAATAACTCTGAGCAAACAGTGCAGCCGTTACCCTGGTAACATCATTTACCCTGTGAGTGTAATCCCAGAATTATAGTCAGGTTTTTTTTTCCTCAAGGATAATGTGAGGATAATGAGGTCGGGCTCCTGCAGTAATAGACAGCCTTTTCCACACCATTCCTCCCTTTTAGATTTTATTGGTTGAAATCTGTCTGCTCCCTTTCCCCCGATCTATTCATCCATGGTCCTGCAGCTTTTTTGGCCATCAGGTTGTTGGCTTCCTGGGGCCTGGGCATCTAGACTGCTACCACCTGTGTAGCTTCATGTTCGCTCAGCATGTCAGTGGCAAAGGTGACCCTGTGACCTTAGGGAGCAGTGCAGCTTCATGTTCGCTCAGCACAGCAGTGCTGAAAATTCCCTCTAGGCTTACGGAGCAGTGCAGCTTCGTGTTCGCTCAGCACAGTAGTGCTGAAGGTTCCCTCTAGTTTTACAGAGCAGTGCAGCTTCATGTTCGCTCAGCAAGCATTGCTGAAGGTTCCCTCTGGGCTTACGGAGCAGTGCAGCTTCATGTTCGCTCAGCACAGCAGATGTGCCTGAGTGCTTTTGGTCTGTGTCTGTTTCTGTGTTTGCATAAGCATCCATACACGCACAAATAAACATCCACGGGGAGGGGGGCTGATATGTGATCAGGACCGTCAGCTGGTCTGCTGCAGGCCCCTCAGCACCAGCACAGGCTGCATTTGGACTTGCGTGTTGCAAGGGAGGCCTGGCCGCCTTCAGCGAGCTCAGCATCCGGGGCTCTCTGCTGCTGCCTTTTATTCCTGGCTGGATCTCTGCCTGTCTCTGTTCTGTCTGTTCATGCTTCATGAGGGAGACTGACTGTATTCTCTGTATGCAGCAGACATTCTCAGGTTACATCCTGTTTGACGCTCAGGCTGTGTCCGGGCTCCTTGGCGGGCGGCTGACGCCGAGTTCTGCCCGTAATGCCTTTCTCATGGTTTCTGCTCTCTCTTCAACGTACCACTAGCTTTTTAAAAATGGATTTCTGCTGTTTTCCTTTTTTTCATGTGGATCTCTCTATGTTGTCCCTCTGCTAAATGCTGGTCTCCCGGGCTCTGCTGCCCGACGGTGCCTCTCTGAAGGCAAAGGCGCTCTGTACACATTGGCTTTGCCTTCGGCCAGGTTGAACTTCCTGCCTCCTGCTTTCTCTTCTTGGTTTGGGGGGTATCGGTGCTGGCTGTGGCTTATGCTGTCTAGCTGAATCACTCGCATAAACAGGCTGTTTGCTGGAAGAAATCGTAGTGGAAAAACCCTAAAGTTAAAAACTTCGGCATTTGTTTTTTGTCTCTGAGCAGGTGAAACTAAATTTGCTAACATATATCTGTATTCTCTGCCCCCGCCCAGGTCAGACATGATGCCCGGACAGATCCCTGACCCCTCCTTGGCCCCTGGTGCCATCCCCAGTCTGGGGCCGCTGGCTGGGGTTCCTGGGGCCACGCTAACAGAGCAGCTACGGCTGGCCGACCTGCACACCCTTGGGGCCATGATCTCTCCCCTACACTTCCTGAGCAGGCTGGGGAAGAGGCCTTCCCCCATGAAAGAGGAGGTGAGGATCAGTGGGATGGGGTCTGCCAGAGGGTGTATGAGCTCAGGTTACCGTGACGACATATGTGACCAGCTTATAACTGGTGACATCTGTTCATTTGCAGACAGTGATATTTGTTTGGCTTTTCTTGCATAAACAGCTTAAGTGTTTGAAGGACATTGCCTGATTCAGACCCAGGAGGGACTGCCAAGCGACTAATAGTTTTCATTTACAAACAGAGGGCTGAATGGCTCTCATTTCTTACTGTTGTGCTGAGCTGAACACCATGGCAGTAGGAGCTAAACACTGTGCTTCCCCTGGCAGATGAATGAGGATGAGGAGAGGAGGAAGCGGCGGAGAGAGAAGAACAAGGTGGCAGCAGCACGGTGCCGTAATAAGAAAAAAGAGCGGACAGACTTCTTGCAGAAGGTGAGCAAGTTGCTCAGCATGACGTACAACCTCTGGAACATGTCACCTTTCCAGTTGTCAGTCAGCATCATCATGCTTTTCTTAATTCTAGATAATTTTGGTTCAAGATTTCCTCTATACAGGTGTAGATGGAAGTTAACTCCTCCATTACAGTGTGCTGCCTTTGCTGCTCTAGCTCTCTGTTGGCCATATTAATGGGTTGAATGACTGATCAGTGCAGCCATCCCTCCCGGTAACCTTAACAGCATCCGTTCTGCTTTCCAGGAGTCAGAGCGCCTGGAGCTTGTGAACTCGGAGCTGAAGGCCCAGATTGAAGAGCTAAAGCAGGAGCGGCAGCAGCTCATTGTCATGCTAAATCGTCACAGGCCAACCTGCATCGTGCGGACAGACAGCATCAAGACCCCTGAGACTGAGGCCAACCCTCTGCTTGATCATCTGGGGGCCAAATAAACGGCGACTGCTGTTGCGTGACCATTTACAGCCAGAGCGAGCAGCGCCATGAGTCTGGGCTCCGTCGGCAGGGACAGACCTGGGGCGTGGCTGCCTTCCTCACCAAGGGTTCTGTGTCCCGTTTACTTCCTGGCATTGTTGGCGTGCGGCATCCTGAGATCAGCACCGCCATCGTCCTTACCAAGGAAATGCAGCCGAAACGGACCAGGGCAAACTGTTGAATGACACTAAAGTCAAACTGTCTGGTCTGCCACAGGTATCCAAGAAAAGACACATCATCCGTTTGTTGTGCTTCTATATATCCTGGCTGGATTTAAATATAACAGTATTTTGAAAAATGCTGATTTTAGATTTTATCTCCTGCCCCAGAGGGTGGAAGCGATCGGTTGATCCGAATCTTTTTTTTTTTTTTTTTTTTTTTTTGTGGTGATGCGGGCATCACAAGAGCACATCTCTATGTTTACAGTCATATGGTTTTTGTTACTATATTTGTTACGTGTTAATTTGCTTTGTATTTGGATTTTTTATATACTGCTATATTCATGAAATATGAAATCACTAGATGTGATACCTTGTACATAAGCTTTTGTATTCTGCATGTGTTGCTTTTATTCCTGATTAATATTGCGTTTCCATTCCTGGCAGAGTGGTTTTTCCTAAGTTTTGTACTAGTAATATGTATGTCTTCATACCAATACAACCTATTGTGAAATACTAAAGGACTTCCATTGTGTTGTCTATTAAAGTGCCCTTGATGGCATCCAGTAAATCTGCTTATCATTTTCTAAGATGAAATATATGTGAAGATGGTTGTGGTTTGCAAATCGGGAAACTTGAGTCGATTATTGCAAAACATTGGCATGCTCGAGGTTGGTCAATATCGCTTGACCTGCTTTTCGGCAGCTGCACTTGCAGTCCGGTATTTGACGCCATCTAGTGGCAACCAATATAAACGTCGCAATAACGGTTAGTGACGCCACGGTCTTGCAAGCTTGAATTACTTCCAAAGCGCCAGAACTTTCCTCCTATAGTACAAGGTAAAGAGGCTGGCGGGTCACTTGAGCTCAGGACCTCTGTCCCGTAGTGGGCTGTGCTGTTCGGGAGTTAGTAATAAACTGTGTATGGATGTAGTGCCTGTCAGGGGTGAACCTGGTCAGGTCGGAGGACGGAGCAGTTCAAAGCCACCGCAGATCTCAATACTGGGGTCGCGCTCGTGAATAGACGCTGCAGTACAACCTAAGCAATACATCGGCACCCAATTTTTAATGCATTTAAACGAGGGAAAATGTCTTTTTGATCTCAATGAAACTAGAGAAACTGAGGAATTAAAATCTAACCAATAATAGACTAGTACAATAATTTCTCGGATGGAAATGTCATAAACCTATGGTCCGCGTATGCTTGACAATTCCCAGTGTGAAAAACATTCAAAGAGGAATCTTCCCTTGGAGCAAATAACATTACGAGAGGGGGAGCCCCGCTCATTTGTTACTCATAATGCATACGTTGTAGGGGGTCCTTGGTTCCGATATATTTTCATCTGGTAGTTTAAGAAAATTTGAAAACCACTGTAGCATATACACCAGTGGCTCTCAACCTTTTTTTGCAGTGGGCAGCACTATGTCCAAGTTCAAGTCTCACGGGCCGCATATTATTTGCATATGACGTCATCAACGCTCAATAACCAGATGATATGCATCTTAAATTATTACAATTAGATGTATTATTATCATTAGATAGTATAATTCTATTTACCATTAATGGGATACATTTATTATTATTTTATTTATTTATTTTTTATTTTTTTTACGTGGTCAGCATCGCGGGCCGCATTTGCATTTGTGACGAGCCGCAGGTTGAGAACCACTGATATATACCCTCAGAAGGATGCCTCCCCCACCTTTCCCCTTGCGAAAATAAATTTCCTTATTCCAAGCACCAGTAGAGGTCACTGTCGGAAACTTGCAACCAACCTAGAAGGTGTTCCGCTACGACAGGAATTTTCAGCTCCATTATAATCTTATGGGACCACTGTCGTATATGTGGTCCGTCATTGACCAAAGCAACGTTATGCAATGCATGACTGTACTGTGTGCACATTGGACAGTCGGGGCTGAGCTATTATCGAGTGTGATGGCTGTCATTACGAATGATCTCCTGTACCGCTATATTTTATCATGTGATGGCTATCGGTAAGAATGATCTCTACTGCTCTATTATATAGTGCGCGGTTGTCAGTAAGAATGATTTCTACCGCCCTATTATATAGTGAGATAACTATCGGTAAAAATGTTCTCTACCGCTCTATTATATAGTGTGATAACTGTCGGTAAGAATGTTCTCTACCACTCTATTATATAGTGTGATGACTGTCGGTAAGAATGATAACTACAGCTGTATTATATAGTGTGACGGTTGTCAGTAAGAATGATCTCTACCGCTCTATTATAAAGTGTGACGACTGTCGGTAAGAATGATCTCAAGATCCTCTTCACTAGATTAGAAACACAGCTAACCAGCTGCACAAACTGGAGTCTGTCTGTCAGTTAGTAAGTGATCTAGGAGATAGAAGATATGCTGACTTGTAGCCACAGAAGCTTCAACTTGAGAGAGGAGGTTGAATTGTGTTGAAACTGCTTGGGGAATCAAAGAAAATGATTCTCTCAATGTTGTTGGTTCCATCCAGAGGGGAATAAGCTCCCTGTAGCAGGTATATCATGACATTCACACTTACATGGGATGCGTACGCGTACAGTATGCATTGTTGCTGCAATGCATTTTCTGTGTTGATTCCACGCATCGTCTATGCACCTACGCAAAGATTTAATGCAATATGTGTGTGACATGTAGTGCCACCAAAAATGGGGGTGGCCATATAGTAAGTTTTGTCAAGGGACTATGTGTTTAAATAGAGTACAGTTAGTATTAAAGTAGTATGTGATTTTTTTTAAGAATGAGGAAGAACTGTGTATTTTCAGTGGCATGAGAGAAAATATTGCGAGCACTACTGTATCCCACTGTGTACTGCAACTTCAAAATTTAATGGCAGTTTAAGTTTGTAAGAAAGCTGTGTCATGTGTACAAAGTACAACAAAATTCTCACTTGAAATTCTTATTTGCCTACTTTCATAAACAACGTTATTTCTCAATATAGTCCCGGTATTTATAAATATTCTTGATAAAATTCACCGGGAGTGTGGGGTTTACATTTAGCTAGAGCATTTATATTGTTATAGGAAACAAAACTTAGCAAGCTGTGCAATTTTAATGGCCGCTCCTTTTTAGGATTATCTTGTATATGTTTAACATTAGTTATAAGTTTACCTTATAACTAATAACTTAAACTCATTTTACAAGAGTACTTTAGACAGAGTGTTGCCGATAAGTGAAATCAATTCATAGAATTACTGATCACTTTCTTAAAATCATTGTCAGCATAGACTGGAAGCAATGCACTTTGTTGGCATATAATCATTTGTTATCATTTGTTCATTTGTTATCCAGGGCAGGACTGTAGCCCCCTATGAAGTTACAGAGGTCTGGAGCTCGGTTTATTCAGTAAAGGCACATTCATATAATGACTCATTGGAACTTTTTTTTTTTCAAAACCCATTGGACGCTGGAAATGTAACTTTCTTCATGTAAATAGTGATTGGTAATTGGAGTACTAAACTTGAAAATTTATGAAATTCATAATCACAACCTGAACATCGCAAACTCGTAAATTAGGATTTGTAATTGTAAAATGAGAATTGTACTTGAGTAACTTGGGTGCCAGGCATAAGTATACATTTGCAGCTCTGGATATAGACTTGTATTTCATAAAATTACAAGATTGTCATATTTAATATTTACAATTATGTTAGACGTATATTGGTCTCCATACTCATTCAGATTTAAGGTTTAATTTTCTCTAGCTTTGTAAATGTAATTCTGAAATATGTCTCATTAGTGATAATGCAGTTGTAGTGATCCAAGAAACACAGAACCAGTCATTCCTGTATCACGACTCACGCTTTGTATCCAGCCTTGTGATTGCCTCATGCCTCCCAGTAATTGCACTTTTACACACCCAGTTACGATCTACAGCTTTAATCTGCTTACTTTATTGCTAGCAAACAAGTGATACTGATGTTCTGGGTGTGGTGTTACATTCTGGCTATACACTTAAGCAAGTTCCCACATGCGGCATAAGTGAAAGTGGCACTAAAGGGGGGAACCATGGCACTGAAAATTAACAGACGGTAATATGCATGAGGTGCAGTTTTCTCAAATGCTCAAACGTTGTTGGTTATGCAACTGTAAATTCACACAAATTCATATTATATGTTGATAGACTACAAGATTTATTGTCTTGTAAGCAGGTGTCTGAGGAGGCAAAATGAAAGAACTAGATGTAGAACAAGTATTAAGTATGAAGGTGCCAAGCAGGCCTGTGAAATGTGCCTCCAACAGGACACTGGACAGAACTCTATGACACAAGGGGCAGGTTGGGAGAACCGGGACTTTATTCAGGAGTAGAAGTACAGGTAGGGTTACCAAATTCAGTAAGGGAAAAGACGAACTAGGCAGTGACATCTGAAAATAGGCAGAGGCTAAAGTTGTGTGCAGGATCTAGCTTCAGGCCCTGGGTGTGTTTACATAAGAGAAAATAAGCTCAGCTCTACATAAAGACCGCAAACAGGGAACTGGTGACCTGAGCAAGTGCACTTATCTTCTGACTTTACCCCCCCAGCACATCCAGACCCTACCCTCCCTGTCTCACAAGGTTCAGACATGGCTGAGCCATGTTTTTGTCTTCAAAAGCGAGGTAAAGCTGAGGTTCTGCTCTCATTCCCAGATATCTAGAGTCTACTTCGATCGCCAGTCAGTGTGCGGTATGTGCTTCACTGCCCCTGATTCTGCTGGAGGTGAACTCTTTCTGTCGTGTTGCAAAGGGAGCAGGGGAAAATATGAAAAGCAGTCATTCTTTTTTGCATTTTCCTAGGCAGGCGGTTGAGCAGTACAAGTCAATCTATTCTCTAATTAGGGCTGTGTTCCCTTTCCTCGGTGGGGTTAGCCTCTGTGCCTGTGATCAGAAAGTCACTGGCTTGAGCCCTATCCTTGGCAGAATCATCAACACGTCCCTTAACCCCCTGCTCCCTTGCTATGGACCCCAAGTTTGCTCTCACCTATATGGAGAGCAAAGTGATACAAAAAGAATTTCCGCATGGGGATCAATGAATTATCAGTACTATACCTTATAGACCTGGAAGGAGAATGGGCGGGGCTGGTGCTCAAAGCTGAGAGGTGTAAGGGAGAGCTGCTGCCCGCTGAACCAGCAAGTCCAGTCATCTTCCAACATGTTCATTTACGAGCCTGGATACAATTCATAAAAGAAGTATTCAAATTTAAATGCCATGCCCATTATTCATCATGCAGTAAATGAAAATCTGTTCTTTTATTCTTTAATTCAATTTTTATATATAACATTTTATGAAGGTATGTCCATTTAGTCCTTCACTATAGTATCAACTATAAAAGTTTTCATTTTTAATATGTTTTCTTTATGTTCCATTATTATTTTGAAATGTCTACCATTTATTGGATTCATTCCATTGAGACAGTTTATACTGTCATTTATATTGGTTTAGTCATAAATATATTACAATATACGATTAAGTAATAATTTAAGTTAATACCGTTTATTAAAAGTTTGAGAGGTAGACTTTGCAAAATACGTGCATACAGTAAGACAGAGTTTGTCCCCTACAGATAACAGAAAATACATGTATGTAATGCTTTGCAAATACTTCAGATAATAATAATAAGTGACAATAAACACAGCAGTTATGTTTTTGCAGGGATCTGTGAGCAGTTTTTGGCTTTTAGCTTGGTGTCACTTCCCAGCAGACACTGGCAATGAGACAGCAGCTCATCAAACAGAAAAGGAGCCAGAAAGTGAGAAAGTGAGAGAGAATCAGAAACTCATTACTCATTAGGAACATGTCCAAGTGTTACTCAGCACACTGACACACACGCTCACACAGAGCAGAAGGGGTGAGACGATAAGTCCCTATGCTTCCCTGCTATGGCGCAAGGTTCAGACAGCAACGACACATCTTACACCGGCTCGCCTTCTCCTGACATCCAGCAGGTAGGGGTCCCCCCACCTTTGGCACTTCCTCTCTGTCAGTCTGTGGCAGACCGTCAGGTCATATGGGTGCTCCTGAGCTCTGGCTTGCTGTTAGGGTTGAGTCTCTGACTTGCGGTGTTGGGAGCCTTGTTTTTGCACGCGAGATAGGCAACTGCTTGGCTGAGCTGCCACTTCCATGTGTGGTGAACCGGTGTGAATGTGTCCTCCCCCCAACCCCACCCGCCCCCCCTGGCAGCACCCATGCACTGCTCTTTTAAGGGCTGTGGGGGGAGGAGGGTGCAGAAGGACTGCCAGGATGGGGGTGGGCTGGTGGAGGGTGTGGATCTATATGCCAGGCTGATAACTTAGGCAATACACTCTTTGTTCACCTGTAATTTACCTGGGATTATCACAAGAGCTATGGAGAAAACCCCTTTGCTTTTGTAGCAGGGAAGCTGCAGCTACATTCTGACTGTGTTAGATATGCTCTTCATGGCTCATGCAGTAGTCGCTGAAAGTGAGGAGGCCCTGTGTGCTTGTAAATGTGCACAGTGACTCCGTAGCTAGAACTTGCCAGGCGCTGGAGAAAACCACATCCTTCCTAAAAAGTTGGTCTGGTCTATTTCTGCCATTGCTTTCTAGAAATAGCCTTTGGAGGTGGTAGCGAGTGTAGGTCTTTCCTCCAGGCTGTAATACAATACAGCTCTCTTTGGGTTATTTTGCCTTTATTTAGTCTATTACTGTGTCTGGTTTAATGAACTGACGGATGTGTGCAGTCACAAAGTATTTTACATACCTTCATGTTTTTGAAGTAATTACCTAATTCCCATATTAACAAATTCATGAATGTATATGTATAAAAGTATTGGCACACCTGGCCTTTACACCTACAGGAGTTTGGAGTTTGAATCCAAAGGCATCGATATGGAGTTTGGGAAGGCTTTCTGCAAGTTTTTGGAGTGTGTCTGTGGGAATTTTTGCCCATTCATCCATAAGAGCATTTATGAGGTCAAGCACTAATGTTGCACATAAAGGCCTGGCCCTCAATCTCTGTTCTGGTTCATTCCAAAGGTGTTTGATGGGGTTGAGGTCAGGGCTTTCACATCAAACTCACCCAACCATGTATTTATGGGTCTTACTTTGTGCACTGTGGCACAGTCATACTGGAACAGAAAAGGGCAATCCTCAAACTGTTCCCTCAAAGTTGGAAGCATAGAATTGTCCAAAATGTCTTGGTAACCTGAAGCATTAAGAGTTCCTTTCACTGGAACTAAAGGGCCCAGCCCAACCCCTGAAAGACAACCCCATACCTTTATCCCTCCTCCAGCAAACTTTACAGTCGGCACAATGCAGCCAGGCAGGTAACGTTCTCCTGGCATCTGCCAAACCCAGACTCATCCATCAGTCTTTAAAGCGTGATTCTTCACTTCACAGAACACAATTCCACCACTCCAGAGCTCAGTTTTTGTGCTGGGGTTAATGCCAGAGGAGGTTTGGAAATCTGCACTTATTAAGTCGAGAGAGCGTTGGTGACTTTTATGCACTATACGCCTCAGTACTTGATGACCCCGCTCTGTTACTTTACATGGGCTGCCACTTTGTTTCGGGGTACCAGTTGTTCCTAAATACTTCCACTTTGCAATAATACCACTTACACTTTACGTGGAATATCTAGCAGGGAAGAAATTTCAGAAACTGCAATGGTGGCATCCTATGACAGTACCACACATGAATTCATCGAGCTGTTCAGGACAACCCATTCTTTCACAAATGTTTGTAAACCTGACTGCATGGCTATGTGCTTGATTTTATATACCTGTGGCAATGGGTCTAAATGAAACACCTGAATTCAATGATTAACAGGTGTGTCCCAATAGTTTAGTTCATACAGCGTATGTCATCTTTAGCTTAATAATCTGACATTTTAATTAATACTTTTTTGGGGTCTTGGGGTTTTTAGACACCCCAGTTTAGTTCTGGAAGCATCAACTGACTTTTGTTTCACTGCCCAGGACTCCATGGACAATGTGAAGAAGGTGATGAGGAGGGAGAAGAACCGGATAGCAGCGCAGAAGAGCAGGATGCGGCAGACCCAGAAGGCCGACAGCCTGCACCTGGTGAGCATGGGTAACCCTCCCAGCTGCTGGCGCCAGGCAAGGCTACAGGCTTCCTGCTATTGGCCTGGCTGTCATCTCGCCCAATCCTAGGAGCGGCACATGGGGGGGATTTTCTGGCTTTGGTTTTAGAAAAGTTCCTGTCAGTCACCCACTTTCAATCACCCTCAGATCAAATTGCAATGGTTTGTGAGCACATAGGGTTAGTGAAAAAGATCTCCTATTGTACTGCATTTCTGGAAAATGTCTCAAGGCCAAGAGACACGCTGTGATGCAGTGCCTTGTTCACATGTTAATGCATGGGCGCCTTCTGAACTGCATGCTTTGCTGTGGATCACGCCTGACTCAAGTGAAAGGTCAGTTGTGTCATACTGAAAAAGGCAGAGACATTCTCATTTTAAGCCTGGTGTCTGCCTGGCATTGGCTGGCGTGTCAGAAAGTGGGGTTGGTCACACCCCTTCTATTCCTTTCCACCATTTGTGGTTTTGGTGACTGTTCTTTGCTAATGGAAAGCGGTACTTTAAGGTAAAACACAGAGTTCCCAGGACAGTGGTGAGAAGATGGGAGCAGCAACAGAAAGACAGGTTTGTGAGAAGACAGCAATGGCTGATTACCAGACATAAGTAACTGAATGCCAAGAATAATTTACTATAGGTCACCATCCTTGTGGCTAGTTGCTGGTACCATCATACCTCTAATGAAAACAAATCTGATGAACAACTTGAAAACATTGTTTTCTAATGGTTCGGGTCACTTATTCTACAGGAGTGGGCATCTTACCCGAGGGACAGTTATTGGCTCTGTAACACACTGGGAAATTACTTTGACAAATAACAGTAATATGACAACAATACTATTCTTAGCTATTATACTATTACTAAGTACACCCAACTACTACAACTACTACTACTGCTAATAATAATAATAATAATAATAATAATAATATCAGCTTTTAGTGTACTGTAATCACCTTTTTGATGCACAAGTTCATCAATCCGTGATCAACAACAGCACATCTTCCATCAGGGACTTCCCCAATGGAAGACTGTCCAAATGTCTTTCAGTCAAGATTCCACTCTTCATGTTCTCACGTTACTTTAAGATTTAATCTCGCTGAACGATTGGAAAACAACCTAAACTGTCTGTTGGAACAGCTCTCGTCATAAAGCAGCAGAGTTTCCTATTTCCGTTTATTTGCATAACTAGATCAGTTCTTTAAAGAGAGAGTGTCCTCTAAATGTTATTTATTACTTTTGTTCCAATTGAAACATCTTTATCAGTTTAGTTTGTGCATCTGCAGTCAGGGACCTTGGAGGGGCATGGATATTCTGGGGGGCAGCTCTGTCTGTCTCTCATGCCAAATTATAAGTTATATGCTTGGGGAAGATTACACAATTAACGGGAACCAGCCCCGCAAACTTTATCTGATGGGGTGGTGTTCCATAATTCTTCAGTAAGAGGCAACCCAAGTGAAAGGACCCAAGGTGACATTTTGTCATGTGGCCAGAATTTCTAGCTACACTCCTGACTGTATAATGATCTTCTCATGTGATGATGCTTTATTTAGCTATTTGAACAAGACAGATGCATATTCATTGGTTTTCGCATATGTTACTCTCCAGTTAGACATAAATACATGGGCAAGAGCACAGGGTTAGCCATTTCTTCAGCATCCCTGGAGCCATTTTAAGGATTCGGTGCCTTGTTCAAAGTTATGGGGCCTGTTCATTGGTTCGGGGCCTGTTCAAAGATTAGGGGCCTTGTTCAACGATTTGAGGCCTTGTTCTAAGATTCGGAGCCTTGTTTAAAGATTTGAGGCCTTGTTCAAAGATTTGAGGTTTTGTTCAAAGATTTGAGGCCTTGTTAAAAGATTCGGGGCCTGTTCAAAGATTCGGAGCCTTGTTCAAAGATTTGAGGCCTTATTCAAAGATATTCAATAGAATATCCTGAAAACAAAACGTGGTATTATTATGGAAATATATATTTAGAGATGATAATCATAATAATAATTAATACACTATAGATTGTAATACAGTAGCAGCACCAAATTTGATGGGTCCCTCCCCAACATGCTATGGCTGGGGGTGGGGGGGTGACACGTTGGGAAGAGTCGCTATGGTGTCTGATGGTAGCAGGCAGGAAGGACGGCCAGTAGGGCTTCTTATCACACCATGGTGGAATGAGCTGGTGGTTAAATGTGCTCCAGGATAGTGCCCCCTGAAGCAGAGGGGCAGAATTGTTCATATTATTCTCAAAGTTTGCTACTGCCAGGGTCAGAGCTGTGATGGAGCTGGCTTTCCTGATGGGTTTGTTTAGGGTCAGTCCTGTGATGGAGCTGATCTTCCTGATGAGTTTGGTCAGGGTCAGTGCTGTGATAGAGCTGCCCTTCTTGATGGGTTTGTTCAGGGTCAGTCCTGTAATGGAGCTGCCCTTCTTGATGGGTTTGTTCAGGGTCAGTCCTGTGATGGAGCTGATCTTCCAAATAAGTTTGTTCGGGGTCAGTCCTGTAATGGAGCTGGCCTTCCTGATGAGATTGGGGTCAGTCCTGTGATGGAGCTGATCTTCCTGATGTGTTTGTTCAGGGTCAGTCCTGTGATGGAGCTGCCCTTCCTGATGAGTTTGTTCAGAGTCAGTGTTGTGATGGAGCTGCCCTTCCTGATGAGTTTGTTCAGGGTCAGTCCTGTGATGGAGCTGCCCTTCCTGATGAGTTTGTTCAGGGTCAGTCCTGTGATGGAGCTGCCCTTCCTGATGAGTTTGTTCAGGGTCAGTCCTGTGATGGAGCTGCCCTTCCT
>JAODKE010000041.1:52419-66248 GCA_026779605.1 Mormyrus hasselquistii
GAGACTGTGGGGGCAGTAAGCTGCACTGTCTGGGAGAATTTGGGGTAGTAAGCTGCACTGTCTGGGAGACTGTGGGGGCAGTAATCTGCACTGTCTGGGAGAATTTGGGGTAGTAAGCTACACTGTCTGGGAGACTGTGGGGGCAGTAAGCTGCACTGTCTGGGAGAATTTGGGGTAGTAAGCTACACTGTCTAGGAGACTGTGGGGGCAGTAAGCTGCACTGTCTGGGAGAATTTGGGGTAGTAAGCTACACTGTCTAGGAGACTGTGGGGGCAGTAAGCTGCACTGTCTGGGAGAATTTGGGGTAGTAAGCTGCACTGTCTGGGAGACTGTGGGGCGGTAAGCTGCACTGTCTGGGAGACTCTGGGGGCAGTAAACTGCACTGTCGGGGAGACTGTGGGAGCAGTAAGCTGCATTGACATGAGGGTCTGCCCCATGAGGTTGTGTGGTACTCAGAGCCAGTGTTAGTGTGGTGCCACTGGTGCAGATCTAAACCCATCTCAGATTGTGGCTCTCGATCCCCAATGCACAGTCATGGATCTTGGCAAAAATACTTAATAAATAATTGAACTGAACTGAGCACAAGAGCACTGTTCTCTTGATTTTATTTTTTTGTATTCTTTTTTTTTCACTGCATCCACTGCATGTGCACTGATCTGTAGATAGGTAACACCAGTAACAAAGTAAATGGTTACCGATGATGAATGGCCTTATATGATATGGACTTTAGTGTTGGCTCATTTAATTATTATTTATTTAGCAGACAATTCAAAGAGACAAATATATTTGAAAAAGTCAAAGAGTGCCTGGAACAATTGTTAGTTAAGGGCCTTATTTAAGGGGGGAATGGTGAAATCATTCTGTTGACTCTAGGATTTGAGCCAATGTATCTTAACTGGCTGAGCCACAGACTAGGCCTATCTAAGTGTAACATTTTATCAGGCGGGGTTTACACACACTACTCAAAAGGCACAAGTAACTGCCACTTGGACAGAGAGCCATTGATTTACATAATGATGTAGACTAAAAAGAGTTTAGTGATATAAGCAGGACAGTCACAAGGCTTCATAAGCTGATCCAGATAAAGGTGTGTTGTGGTGTAATACAAACATGCCTGAACATTGCAGGTGAATTGCGGTGTAATACAAACACGGTTGATCATTGCAGGTGTGTTGCAGTGTAACAAACATAGCTGATCGTTGCAGGTAAATTGAGATATAAAACAAATGTGGCTGATCATTGCAGGTGCGTTGCGGTTTAATACAAACGTGCCTGATCATTGCAGGTCTGTTGCAGTGTAAGAAACATGGCTGATCATTACAGGTGAATTGCGGTGTAACACAAATGTGGCTGATCATTGCAGGTGTATTGTGGTGTAATACAAACGTACCTGATCATTGCAGGTGTGTTGTGGTGTAATACAAACATACCTGATCATTGCAGGTGAATTGCGGTGTAACACAAACGTGGCTGATCATTGCAGGTGTGTTGTGGTGTAACACAAACATGGCTGATCATTGCAGGTGTGTTGTTTTAGGAAAGTGAGAAGTTGGAGAGGGAAAATGCTGCACTGAGACGGGAGGTGAAGCAGTTGACAGAAGAGGCCAAATACCTGAGTGCTGTGCTGAGCCACCATGAGCCTTTGTGCTGCGCTGTGGATCTGCACTCCTCCACCAACCAGTGCTCCGCCCCCTTCAGGGCATTCCAGCAGGCCCATGTGACTTCACTGTGCTACCACCTCTGACCACCAAGGGGAGACATTTTTACCACACTCTCCTGGAAAGTAACATTAACAATCTGCTGGTACAGATGATCCACCACAAGGTCAATATTAAATTAACCAAAGCAGAGTTTAATGTAAAATTACATTTTTGGGTTTACATAGAATTATCTGTTTAGGACCATTATATATATTGCCATTTGTAAATGATGGTTTCAAGAGTGAAAATGGAATTAATGTCATTTAATGTCTTCTTAGTACTTATCTTGAGCCCTTATTACCTATCCTAGCTTTTACTTATTTCTCTTCTTTACTGCTAAGTATAAGGGCAGCTCCACACAAAATCCCTGCCTACCTGTACTGTCTGTGCTTGTACAAATGACAAATAAATGTCTTTAATCTGAAAGCAGAAGTGGGGGGATGTATAGCCAGGTTGAAGTGTGTTAAAAGCCTGTTCAACAACTGACCACATTCAGCAATGGTCCCTGGTCTCTCCTATTGACTTGTCTGGCTGTCTACATATTAAAAATATAAGGGTGATATTTTTGGTTCAATCATTTCACAGGAACTCAAGCTTAAAGCAAATAGAATTGCTTTGGTAACTGTTTCAATCACTGAAACCATATAATGTGATTAATCAAAGTTTCTGCAGGAACAGTGAGTACACAGATGATGGTGAGGAAACTACATAATTCAACCGCTAGATGGCAAGTTTACCTAGTGTTTAGCTTTCTCTTGAAACAGCAACTTGAGTAAATTAATTTCTCAGAAACAGAATCAACCCAAAGTTTGAGTGCATCTGCTGGAATCCATTATTACTAACGGTATAAACATATACTTATCTCTTAACAGGAATGTATGTTGATGTTATAGTTTAATAAGTGTGTTTGTACACATAAGATGCAGAGAGGGTGATTTCTGTAGAGCAGTACAGTCCTCTCAACTAAAAAAAATCAAAGGCATGCCAATCCATAAGGATAAAAATTATGGTTATCTTGAGCAATCCAAGATTCAGACAGTTTTCAATTTCTTTGAACACTGCTTTGAGAGTAATAATTTTTTGTTTTTGTATTGTGATGTATTCCTTATTTTGAAGTATTTACAGAAAAAAAATGTGTTAAATGAAGCATGAACAAACAGGTGTGTTTCATCTATGCTGATTACACTATAGACGGCAGTTATATTTTTCAACAACAGTTCCTCAAGTTTGTATTTTTGACGACTTGAACAGTAATACAATTTGTCAACAGTCAATCAATCAGCCTGTACATTAAATATTCTTAATATTCCATAATCAGAGAATTCAAAAGTCTGAAAGGTACTTTGATTAGAATTGATAACAGACATTAAGAATTTGGTGATCAGTGTTAACACACCACACAACAATGAAATGTGTCCTCTGCATTTAACCCATATGTGACTTTTGTGACATAACAGGGGGGCAGCTAATTCAGTGCCTGGTGAGCAGTACCTTGCTCAGGGTACCTCAGTGGTGACTTGCTGGTGGGGGATTCAAACCTACAATCTTTCAATTACAAGTGTGCTTCCCTAACCATCAAGCCAGCAATGCCCACAAAGATGTACTGTGTTAACAACTGTATTTTAGAACCTGCTTTATAGTCAGTTAAGTAAAATGGCCATAAATGTAACAGGGAGCACATTTTAAAAGTTTCAGTGACATAAGTAAAATTGTATTTTGTGCCTTTCACTATTTGTTAGGTTCTAATTCAAAATTCACTCACTTTTAAGTTTGTTACATTGTTTTATATGTACCATTTTATTATATTCAAATGTGCAATGTATTTTTCTGTCCCCAAGTTATGTTTTTTGGATTTGTGAAATGTAAAATGTTGTGAAAATGATAAACAAAAATCCAAAATTTAGAAATGCATTTTCTATATGTGTGACATTGTTGGTTCACGCTTCCAAGGTTGGGGATTTAAATTTTGCATCTGCTGAGTGTGTGTCTGTGTGTGTGAGTAAATGTGCAAGTGCTGGCATGTTCTCCCTGTGTTGGGTAGGTGTCCTCTGAATACTCCAGTTTCATCTCACAGTCTAATGACATGCAGTGATATTATGACTGTGCGTGTATGTACCCTATGATAGTGTACAATCTGCTCCTGGGAATCTCTGGCATATGCTCCAGCTCCCCCTGTCATACAGAACAAGGCTAATTGTCGGAAGATGGATAGATGATGTTGTCTCTGCATGAGCCTGAGTTTTTTTATTATTTTATTGTAGGCAATGTGAGGAAAACATTAAAAAGCACCACTGACTACAAATCATGCCAGACGATAATGATGTAGGTATTTCATCGGGAAAATGATGGCTTTTTCATTATCAGGAAGTTTGCAAGTTATAGTCTGTTAGCTATTTCGTGTCAAACGATGGTCAATTTGATTATGATAATCGACTTGAATATTATCTAAAGTGGCTAAATAACAGGCCATTTCACCATTAAAACCCAAACTTTCGAGGACCGAATTACCAGTGGGTGTTTTACGTTCTATGAAGGACCGAAAGGCACGGAAGACCGCCCGCGCACACTCGATAGTTCTGATTGGACCATCCTCAGTGCTGTCTGACAGTGATTGGTGGATGGAGTAGAGTTCGGAAACCACGTGGATACTGGAGCCCGTCACTGCTTCGGGCACCGAGCAGGATTTGAAGCGGACGTGGGAGGGAGTGTTTTTGCTTTCTTTTGTTAAAATATAACCTTTCATTCTGAAAAGTCGTTAACTTTGAAAGCAATGTTGCGTCCAGGGGTGATGTGTGATCGCACACTAAATTGTAGTTGATTCAGCCTTAACTTCCTGAGGAAGTTTGACTTGTTGTAAATCATTGATCTAGTTTCTTACATTTTAAAGTTTTATATGTATTAGTGTATACCAGAAAACAGTTCTTTGTCGGTTGCGTGTTTGGGAAATGCAGCGCTTTCTAAATTAACACGTGTTGACCATTTTCGGGAGGTAAACCTTACTGTGGCTGTTTCGCCAGAGTGTGTGCCGAAGTAACCGTTCGCCACGAAAGAAAGATATCTTGACTTTAACGTTATAACCAAGGCTTGATACGAAATATTCTTTATTTTTACTTTCATGTTTCGAACATTAATCGTTTAACTAACAATCTTTACGATAACTCCGTAGGTTACTTTTAATTGCTTTCTGTTCAAAACCAAAAGAATTGAAATGCAGGAGAAATCGGAAGGTGCTGATTTTGAAGTAAAAGAGGAAGCTAATTTTTCGGTCTTACAAAAACCAAAAACATCTGACGGACATGGATTTTATGACCGCTCGGATGGAAACGGTACTGATAAACCAGCCACTCGTTTGTACAAACGCCGATGGGTTATAGTATTCCTTTTCAGCACTTATTCGCTCTGTAATGCCTTCCAGTGGATCCAATACGGAATCATCAGTAATATCTTCATGAAGTTCTACAAAGTTGACTCTTTCACTGTCGATTGGATGTCAATGGTGTACATGATAACTTACATCCCTTTTATATTTCCCGTAACGTGGCTTTTGAACAAGAAAGGTTTGAGGGTCGTCGCACTTGCAGGTACCGTAGCAAACTGTATGGGGACCTGGATTAAAGTGGCCAGCGTAAGACCGGACCTGTTCTGGGTGAGCGTCCTTGGACAGTTTTCCTGCTCCCTGGCCCAGGTCTTCATCCTCGGAATGCCGTCCCGGATCGCCTCGGTTTGGTTCGGCTCGGCGGAGGTGTCCACAGCCTGTTCAATCGGAGTCTTTGGAAACCAGGTGATGGTCAGACCAGCGTTTCATTATCACCTCCCTAAATCTTCCCTAAATGTTCCTTGGCAGTGTACTCTGAAAACGCAGTGAGTATTTGTAGTTGTCATTGTTTAGCCTATTTATACCAACTTGGCCAATTGAATTCTTCAGCTCCACAACCTCACTGTACATTGCCCTTTATCATCCTGCTGCCTGGGATTAAAGCCATCAGTAATTTAGAGGTAGCTGGTATGTTTTTAAATGTGTATGTGTTTTTCTCCAGGGTATGAATATTGCTGGGGCGAGCTGGGCTGAGGGGATGTCAGGAGGCAGTGCCCCCTGCTTATGTGTTATCAGTTGGTGGTGGTTAGTAGGGTGGTCATTCTGTGCGTGAGGGAGAGAGATAGGGTGATGCTGCCTGTTTCGCGGGTGTTTTTGTTAAACAACATGCCACGTGTTTGTCGACTCCTTCTGCAAAGGCACCTAGTAAATATCCTGCTTCTTCCTCTCGAGAAGGAGGGTGTAGGAGATGGACCCGTTTGCAGTATTTCTCAGTCTGATTTCTGAATCTATAGTTGTCTTCAAATGGAACAGCTGCCCTTCTGCTACTGGGGTCTGAGCCTGTATCCAGTTGTTGTGGTTCCTTAACTGAGATTCCATCTGCTTCATGTGTAGCACAGTGTACAAGATGTGGCAAAAAATACTGGGGTATTTATAAAGCAAAAAGTAGTTCATAAATTTCTCACAAACCTATCTAGGAGAGGATGAAAATAATTACAGTTGTCTCGGAGAACACATACAACACTTGTGCAAAAGCAGGTAAAAACTGATTTTTAAACATTTAATAAATAATCTATAAAAGGAATAATTAAAATTGCAAAGGTAGCTAAGGTTTTTTATGACGGAGTAGTAATGTTTCGGGGAAACTTACACTCCCTACGCTTTAATGTTCATAAACAATTGAACGTAAGAAAAAGCCTGATCTTAATTCAGCTGATTAGTGATGTAAGAATTGTTATGTGCATAAAATGGGATGTTGCTACTAATATCACGCATCATCCAGCTCTATAATATACCACAGCCATTTTTCATACAAAATACCCCGCTTTTGTGTTGTGTTGTCATTCAGCGCTGGTACCAGTTTTTATGGCAGTCGAAAACCAGCACTGTGAAGTGCCGTATTTTTGGTACTCAAAGTACCAAGAGTAAGAAACCTGGTGTGGTGGAAAAGCACCCTATGACTGACATGACATAAATATATCCATTATAATAAAGACACGAAAGATTTTTGTAGACTTTTAAAGTCAAACCATCTCTAATGATAGTATTATACAGTATTGTCTTGTATTGATGTTGGTTGAGAGAGATGCGGTCTTGTCTACATGAATTTGGCCTAAATTTAAATAGCGCAAAACTCCTTGCTGAACAAGTCTGCAAAATAGATTCTAAGTAAACCGTGAACTCAGGCAGCAAAGCTGCCTCTGGGTTGGGTGGGGAATAATAGCAGAAATATCTGCACAGTCTTTGAGTACCATCTAGTCAGGTGGTGTAAGAATAGCCTGAGGGTAAGAATTGTATTGTGCGTGTCAGTAATTTACCCCTCACCTATTTCTTATGTTAATGTTATGGCTAATCTAGAGTAATGCTATGTGTAGCTGAGAGTGTTTGTGTAGGTCAAAATTGTACATATTTCCATTAACTGGTGCATTTTGGCCGAGATTGTGCAAATTGAATTCCATTGAGTGGAGGAGGGATGCATTTTTGTCATCATAGGGAAAATGGAAACACAAAACAAGGAGCGATAGGTTGTGCTGGTAGGGTTACATAGTGACTGGGAATAAGGAGCAGGTGAACCAAAACGTTATGATCAACACCCCCCCCCCCCCACATGAATAATGTTGAATATCTTGTACAAACAGCAGGGCTGTGTTATACACAGAAAAAAACAGAAGTTCTGGTAATTGGTCCCAAGGATGCACAACATTGGTGGCCTTCCTACACAACGGAAGACAGTGGTCAGAAATCTTGGTTTTCTAGTTGATTCAGAATTATGTTTTGATACTCACATAAGTATTACTCAAACTGCATTCTATCATCTATGGAACATAGCCAAGCTTCGGAAGATGGTCTCTATGGTATGAAAAATGTATGCATGCCTTTGTAACTTCCAGACTGGACTGTAATGTCCTCCTTTCTGGTTGCCCCTCTGGATTCTTACATAAACTACAGCTGGCACAGAATGCAGCAGCCAAACTTCTCACAAACACTAAAAAATTTGCTCACATTAACCCTGTCTTACCCTCCCTTCACTGGCTACCAGTTAAATCTCGGATTGATTATAAAATACTGCTATTGAGATGCTGGCCGCATACAACCCTCTGCGTTTGTTTCATTCTCAAGGCGCAGGATTTCTGTTGGTACCCAGGGTAGAAAGAGCTACGGCAGGCTGCAGAGCTTCCTCCTATAGAGCTCCTCAGCTGTGGAATGGTCTTCCACCGGATGTGCGGGTTTCAGGCTCACTCTCAATATTCTAGACTAGACTAAAAGTGCACTTATTCAGTCTAGCCTACAGGGATTCTAGTCCTAGCTTTAGCTAATTATTCACCCCCAGTTAGGTCTGTAGTATGAGGTTTAGAGCTGGGTGGGGATCGGTGCCACTGGCTTTGGATGAGCTGAACTTTCATTGCTGTCACTCTAGCTTCACACGCCCTTGTGGAATTGGAGTGCTGACATTTCAGGGACTCTCCATGCCTGAATTCCCACCTGCCTCTCCCTCCTACTTATGCTGCCATAGCCATATCTGCTGGAGCTTGCACATTGCACTTACATATTGCACTCATCTAACTGTTCGCACTGCCTATTGTCTCCCTTACTTTGACTAATTCCACATTTTATTTCCCGCCTGGAGACCCCAATTTATCAAGATATCCTGCACGCCCTGCTACATGCGACGTCTCCACTAGGCATGATGTCCGACTGTCTAGCTCGCCGTTCTCTCTCTGTCGTCCTCCATGTATGTCCGACTGCCATACTACTGGTTGCCCGGCGATCTGAAGGAGTGCCAACACCGGCTTGTCATCACCTCCCTGCTCCCTGGTTGTGACTGATATTTTATGTCTTGGACTGTGTGACTTGCCATCTCTCTGATTTGACTTTCCTTGTCAGCCCAAGGAGAATGGGCTCCCATTTGGGTCTGGTCCTTCTAAGGAGTTTTCCTTGCCACTGTCGCCTCTGGTTTACTCACTGGGGGCTTTGGGCAGGAATGCTGCAAAGTGCTTTGAGACAATGTAATATTGTGAAAACGCATTATACAACAATAAATTTGTTTGTTGTTTCCTTTGTGCACTGTGTCATGACAACCCTCAAAATGATTCGCTATTTGTAGCACAGTAGCCCTCCTGATGGTTTGTGCCAGATGGGACAGCCTTTGTGCGCATCTTGCATTGATGAGTCTTGACCACCCAGCACCCTGTTGGCAGTTTGTTGTTTTGCCCTCTTTGGACCAATCTCAGTATGTGTGACCATGAGCACCTCACAAGCCTTGAAGTGTAGGCAATGATCTGACCCAGTCTTCTGGCCATAATGATTTGATCCTTTTCAGACTTCCTCAAGCATTTACCCCTGACCAATTTCTTCTGCATTCAACATGGTGACTATGAATACCAAATGTTAGCTTATGGTCTATATCCCAGACCTTGACGTGCTGTTTTTATGAGATAGTCAGCATTACTCACTTAATGTTTTGGCTCATTATTGTACATGGGTCAAAGGTTCCACCAAGTGAAGTTCAGAAATCTCTTATGGAAGAGATCTTATTTTCTCTGTAAGCTGTAAGTTATGTTTATGCTAGCTATAAGTGAAGAGCATTATGTACACTCAAGTAAATACAACTTTGAAATTTTGTGAATGTAGCTCTTTGTGCGTGTATTACTCAAACGCTGTCCTGTTCCTTGGATTTGATGGTATGTTCTTGCTCACAGCTGATTCTCTGCCTCAGGGTTAAGAAATCTGTTAGATACATATTTCTCCCAGCTATGGTGTAATTTTTAGGGTATAGGGAGCATATTACACAGCTAACTGAAACCTGCTATTACTTAAAAGTACCAGAACGTTTTTCTTGAATATGTAGACTACTGAATGGGGATGAAAATGTGTGAAAGAGCAGAGATGGAAAATTTTAGTCAGTCAAACAGTGACCAAAGCTTGAAAGAGAGTCCACTCTTGAAGCACTTTTCCTCTATACCTCAACTGTAGTAAAATTGTTTAAACCTTAAATATGTTTGTTTTATTTTTTTAAGCTGCTGAAATGCTATTGTTGCTCTAGTTTTGTGAAAGTTTCTTGACAGTTCTATTTGTTGAGAGTATGGTAGAATAGAGAATGCAAGAACGCATTTATATTAGTATTTATAGATCAGTAAAACGAACAGACATGCGTGCACACACAGCACATTCCTGTACCCCCATGTAGCTTGAAGTGAAGCTACTTTAGGAAGAGCAACAGCTTTTCCAAAAACGGCGTTATTTTAGAAGTCCACAAAAATAGCTTCACCTTATTTTTTTCATTGATAGCTGTACTACAATGGTGAAGATATAGTATACATTTTTCTGAATTATTTACTATAAACTTGTAATTTGCCGATTAACTGTGAATATGGCAACTCTGAAAGTTTTAGAATTCAGAGATCAGTGGTCATTGTTGACACACCAACACCACAGAACAATGAAATGTGTCCTCTGCATTTAACCCATATGTGACGATGTGACATAGCAGGACTAATTCAGTGCTCGGGGAGCAGTGCTTGGGGGCGGTACCTTGCTCAGGGTACCTCAGTGGTGCTTTGCCGGTCGGGGATTCAAATCAGCAATCTTTCAATTACAAGTGTGTGTCCCTAACCATCATGCCAGCACTGCCCAGGGCGGTATGAACGTCACGCCTTTAGATGAAGAATGCATTCCCAAAAGTCAGAAGAGCTGAGAGCGGGAATCATCATCTGTATGTCTGCTTTTGTTTTTGTGGCTAATGTTGCTGGTAAGTGAGCTGCAGGTTTATCATTAGGTGCAGGTGAACATGGGCACACAAACAGACACATGCTAGCTGCCTGGGTTCATTGTGAAATCCATGCTCTGGGGGAACACATTTGGGCAGTGTAAGAAATCGTGTCATTTTGCAATTCTTTCTGAGTTCTTAGCTGCAACTAGGAAATAAATGACCTAATTGGGTGAAGACATAACAGTAACTTTGTTCCCAATCTTTGAATCTTTATTATACTGTTAATTGTAGGGCGGTGGGAAAATGCTCTGCTGTATTTCACTGCTGTGGTGACCAAAATCTGCAATGATAGTCAATGAAATGACATTAGCTTAAAACTAAAACTCTTTACGAATGCTGTAACTGAGCCATCATGGATAGTTCTGGCAGATTCCCACAGATGTTAATGAGGCGATCTTTAAAGCAGCAACCTGCTTGTTATTTAAGATGTGCTGGATACCACCAAGCATGACACAGAGAAAGCCCAGCTTGGTCTTTTGTCAGCTATAACTACTCAGAGTATAAAAAGGAAAGCACAACAACTCAGATAATAGGACTGTTGCTGCCAAGCTGAAGCAGCTAAAATCCCATCTGGGTAGGCAAGATGACCATCTTCCTCTGCTGTCGGAGGTACTTCGTAAGCTCCGCATTTCAGTGGTGACACTATGAGGTGCGTAGACACCCTTGGTGCCTTATCTGTTGTCTCAGTGTATGCTCTGACTGTGCTGAGTGATGTCTCAGTGAGGGGGACATTTTATTTTCAACTTAATCAGTGTTCATACTCCTCTACATACTGTAATAGTTTTGTCCATCGACCTTCCATCACTAGGATGTTTTACAGGGAAGGCAAAATGCTCCCATACATGTGGCTTAAATGATGCTGGTTCTTCTGCTCCTGTAGTACCTATGACTCTGTCAGCTGCTTGTAACACGTCACATTTACATGAACACACCTGCTTTTAACGTGGCCCGTTTATGTAAACGTTCACATGGATGGACAACTACTTATGAACTCTGCATCGTACAAAAGTCCACAGAGGACGTCCATCATTATTTTATTTCTGTGTTTTATTTTGAGATCACAACTTATTTTTCTCGTTTTTCCAAGATCACAAGTTAACTTTTTTTCTGATCAAGAAAATATCTCAAGAAAACAATTTATTAGAAGTCATGCAAGCTGTATTTATTAAGAGGGAAATGGATTCTACTAAACTGCAATGCTGTTGAATCTATGTTGATTTTTATTAAAAATCTAAACCCCCCCCCCCCCCCCACTGTTCTCTATTGTGAGACATGAATCTCAAGCCCTGAATGCATGTCCTCTATGACCTTCAATAGTATTGAAATTTTGGGAATTATTACTTTAAAAAATGACTGTGGTAGTGATACTATTTCACTATTTACTATTTCACTACATCACCACTATAAGCTTTATAAATAAATTACATTGAAGCAAATTGAGGAAATACTGAGGGATTCATATTCATGTCTTTTACCTTTTGTCACTTGATACCCTCACTCCAGAGTTCTGTTTAAGGGGGTCTGACTGTGGTTCCCTGTCTTGTTCTACACATATTTCTTTTTTTACTTTATTTTTCCTGCAACATCACTGATAACATGTTTCCTCCTTTTCTCAAAACCATTATAATAATTAGAAGTGGGTGCATATGTATATGTTGCTTTGTGACACTGGCATGGCTGCCATGTTTTGACATCTTGTCCTGATTGGCTGCCCTCCCCACAGCTGGGTGTGGCCACTGGCTTCCTGATTCCCCCCATGCTGGTTCCCAATGTGGACGACGTGGAGCAGCTGGCTCACCACATCAGCGTCATGTTCTACGGGACAGCTGTGGTGGCCACAATACTCTTCATCCTGGTGATGGCATGTAAGTGCCTTAGGGGGCTTCACTTCAGCGGCGGTATGCTGGAGGGAGCTGCAGTTTTTTGGGACTTGTCAGTCTCCCCTTGATACCAGAGTTAGTCTCCCCCACTCGACGCATCACAAGAGAACAGTGGTCAGTAAAATAACATCAGGGTCAAGGAACAATGGTATGTTCCAGCGAACAGCAGTATTACTGCTTTGGCTTCATTTCCTCATTGTATTTGCCTTTGAATAATTGCTGTGTTTGTGCTTTTTGTCTTAGCAGTTAAACATTTATGATACATAATACATATACAGTAGTGTTTAGCTGCTTCTGTCCATAAAACCTATGATGCTTTGTACAAAATGAGTAACAGAGAACAACAAGGCCTGCAGACCTTGGGTGGGTTCTGGAAGATTGTTTCCCAAAGCGAAACTACGCTTCTTCCCTTTTATATGGTGTCCTGTGGTTTGTGCCAGCCTTGCTGCAGATGGAGGATGTGCATGCGGGATGGTGTTGCCTACGTTCTCTACATGTCCTCTGTCTGGTAGCTATAAGCAGGAAGGAGTGTAGACTCAGTCTCCACCCCAATGACCCAACGTGTGTCTGCAGCCCCTAAACCATACCGCCGGAACCTCCATTCTCTGGTTTATTTGGCTCCAGAAAGTAAAAATCCAGACCTTGATTTACTTTCAACCAACCAGTGGAGCATAAAAAGTCACAGTCGCAGAGACTCATCTGGTTAGTTGAAACAAAATCTAGATCTGGATTTGTACTTTTTGGACCTGAAATTTCCACCTCTGTTTTCTTGTGGCTTATTGCCACAAGTGCAAATTGTGGGGGACATTGAGGGAAGTGTTCCATGTGTGTCTCATAACCAATAAACCATACACAACACCAAGTTGACTTGGTGAATTGTATTCTGGCTCAAAAATTGTAAACACGTGGATAAATGGATTAATACTCTTCATAACTGTGTGTGCTGCTACTGCTGTGTTTCATGCTAGCCAGTCCTGGTCCTGTTGATACCCAGTGTCTGTATTGCTCAGTTTTCCAGGAGAAGCCAGACGTCCCTCCCACGCAGGCCCAGGTGATGGCGCTCAGCATGTCCACAGAGTACTACTCCTACGGAGCCTCTATCCTGAGACTGCTGAGGAATACACCCTTCGTCCTCCTCATTGTTAGCTATGGTGGGGAAGCCTTTGTCTCATCTAGCACTCCATTCTTGGTTAGAATCCTGGATGGTTTTTGGTCAGTCACGTCCAGGAATGCAGTGATGCAGATTATAGTGCTATATTACACATTTCAAATGCTTACAAAATGCTTTTATTTGGGACATTAAAAAGACATCAAGCACTGTTGCCTCACACCTCTGGGACCTGGGTTCGAGTCTCCGCCTGGGTTACTTGTGTGTGGAGTTTGCATGTTCTCCCCGTGTCGTCGTGGGGTTTCCTCCGGGTACTCCGGTTTCCCCCCACAGTCCA
>JAODKE010000041.1:66348-90853 GCA_026779605.1 Mormyrus hasselquistii
TGTTCCCTGCCTCGTGCCCGTTGCTTCCGGGATAGGCTCCGGACCCCCCGCGACCCAATTGGATTAAGCGGGTTGGACGATGGATGGATGGATGGATGGAAAAAGACATCATAGTTCAACAAGAGAGTTGTTCCAAGATAACTAATTATAGGCTTAGCCTAAAAGTACCAAAGGTGGCCCCTTGGACGCTGGTTGATTGGTGTTAAGATTAAGAATAAGATTAACTTTAGTGATATTCTTCCTTGCTCACTGTGTATAGTGCTTTGGACCAAAGTATATGCAGTAATATGGAGTTTTGCAGTGATATTGAGGTAATTTAGTGCAGCACACACTACAGCTTTTTTGCTTAGTGGTTATTTTGTTTGCATAAAGTTCTGGATGTATTGTAACAATTTTAATCATGCAGATAATTATGAAATCCAGTAAAGTTAATTGTCCTGCTTGAGTCTGATACTTTCCAGGACTAGAATCTGTAGCTTAATATGAGCGGCTCTGGTAAACAGTAAAAAGTCAAAATCCTCTATATATTTATTATACAAATCATACTACAGGTCCTATAATTAGAACTCACTCAAATATTTAGTATGTGATATTTTTGGTGTTAGATTTGAGTACCAATCACATTCCCCTTGGGGGCTGCCTGTTTCTTATCTAACCCTTGTCTTTGGTGTAAACAAGTCAGCTGTAGTGCTTCATCAGTATTTAAGGAGAGATTCTCTACAAGTCTCAGTGTTGTCTGTGTATGCTGACCTCACCTTTAGAATTCGCGTGTGAAGCCTTATTGTGAGCGAATTCCCAACTGTAGCCTTGTATAGGAAGAAGAACAGGTTGCATTGTAAAGCTACAAAAAGGGATTATTTCAAATGAAGGTTGCTATTAAGCAAGTGTGAGCTCAAGGAGACTTCTAAATCCATGGTGTGTGTCACCGTAGTGTTTTTATTTCATTATTCATTCTTAATGATGATGTACTGCATCACGACACACCCAATAAAGTGCCTTGGGGTGTCTCTCTTGTGAAAAACACTATATAAAAATTAAAATAATTGGATTTAATCATAAATACGTGCGCGATTATGAATTTTAACTAAGTAAGGGGTAATGCACTCCATGCCGCGTGTTTATACGTTTTTAAATTCACAGCTGCGGAAGCAGAGCCACCCTGACATCTATCCCACGGTTATCACACATTTAGCTTTCTCGTTTTTGCCTAAAGACATTACATTAAAGGCTGAATGAGACACATGACATCACCCACATGACATCACCCACACGACATCACCCACACATGTTTCAGTGCTTCTGTCAGGACCATTGTGCTTCAGAATACAGACCCATGAGAAACCAGTCACCCGCTGTACAGGTTTCACACACTTACTGTCGTCTTAAGATTGTTTGCAGTTAAGCTCTTTGCAACTTATGTTTGGTTCTCCCACTTTATTTGTCTACATCAGGGCAGCCCAGTTCCTCCCCTGGAGGGTCAGAGTCTAACACAGATTTCCCTGCTCAAACACACCTACTAAACATGCTAATTAGCTGACTCAAGGTGTTTTTGGGGAGGGAAATATGCAAACTGTACTGGATTTTGGCCCTTCAGGAGTGGAGTTGAGCAGCCCTGGTCTGCATGTAAACCTGTTTAATGACTGGCTTATGGTCATAGCAGTGGACAATTTTCAAATTAACAAAGCTGCCTTTGGTCATATTTAAGCAAAATGTTTAATCATTGGCAAAAGAAAGTAATGCTATTAATAAGTTTCATAATTTATTACGAGCAAATAATGTCTTTAGGTACGAAAGTGTAAGCCAATTGTGTGGTAACACTGGTAAAGGCAGGTAATGCACTCCAAGCTGTGTATCGTACCTTTTTAAACAATCTCTGTAGAGCCTTGTTGAGTGGCTCTTTGTTCAGGGTTAATACTAGCCAGGGTATCTCAGTTGGATGAAACATATAATGTTGTTCAGATGCTATTGAGCGACCCAGTTGATCATTAAGGCTCTGTCAGAATAGTTAGAAAGGTCTTTTGATAATAAAAGATAATAGATTAGTTAGTTACTTTAGCCCGCAGGTCCATTTTGGATAATAACTATGGTCGAAGTGTGGGTTTGTGTGGGAAACCAGTTTTAAGAATCATTATTTATTTATATTTTTTCACTCTTTGTAAATAAAAATGTCTGTTTTAGTAACGAGAGAGATTGTTTTCTTTCCCTTAATCTTTCCTTTCAGGGTTGAATGTAGGCTGCTTTTACGCTGTTGGCACCTTACTGAACAGAATGATAATTGCACATTACCCTGTAAGTACCCGAATGCAGCAGCCATCTCAGGCTGACACAGCCTGTGCCGATCAGACACCCCGCTTTATGCTGACAAAACCTGTGCTGATGAGACATCTTGCTTTATGCTGACACAGCTTGTGCCGTTCAGACGTCTCGCTTTATGCTGACTTGGCCTGTGCCGATCAGACGTCTCGCTTTATGCTGACTTGGCCTGTGCTGATGAGACATCTTGCTTTATGCTGACACAGCCTGTGCCGATCAGATGTCTCGCTTTATGCTGACACAGCCTGTGCCTATCAGATGTCTTGCTTTATGTGGTTTTGTTTTTAACTATGTACTGTACTAACTGTGTATAGTTAAAAATTACATTAAAGACCTACTTGACTTAACTTGAATTGGCTTAGCCTATGCCGCTCTGACTTTTTGCTTTACACTGTTTGGTTTTTATGACTGTACTGTACTAACTATATATCTTTAAAAATGACATTAAAGACCTACTTGGCTTTGATTTTTCGCCTAATGCTGACTTGGCCTGTGCTGTTCTGGCTTCTCACTTTATAGTAGATTGGTGCTGTGCTTGACCCACCATATCCGTTACAGATATGCTAAACACGCATGCTTTCTCCTTAGGGCCAGGAAGTGAATGCAGGCAGGATTGGCCTCACTATCGTCATTGCTGGGATGGTTGGCTCCCTCATCTCAGGAATCTGGCTGGACCGCACAAAGACCTACAAGTAAGGTACCCGAGTCGTGCCCGGACACTGTGGTTTTGTGATCAGGGGGGCATCCAATTTATCAAAGTCATATGTATGCAAGAGTAAACATGCCGGAACAGTAAAGTTTGCTTAACTCAGGGAAAGATGCTGTTTGACCAGTGCAGCTGCTGTTTTTTTACACTGATATGGGAACTTAAGCAGACATTCCCAGAAAAATCAAAAGTGTGCTTTTTATTATAAAAAACATTGAATAATGTTAATGTGTGTTCTTGCGTGAATAACAATGTGAATGAGAAACAAAACCACTACTCTGACCTTCGTGTGCTGCAGCCAAACAACACTGGTGTGAAAGGGAGTAAAGATCAGTGACAGTGGGCATCCTGGGAAATAAATGCATACACAGGGCATCTTAGTAAACTAAATTGCTTTACAAAATCCTCCCTATGAGATCAGTTTTCTCGTGAATATCATGTCGTTCTGATGTCTGATGTGATCCAACGTGGAGATTCATTTGAAGTACCAGGTTTTTTATATGTCTTGCTAAAGCCACACCTCTCTTGTTTTGTTGGCTGTCCAAGTTCGGGTCTGGTAGGGACATGTTAATACAGTAGGTTGCCAAAAGAGGACAGTTATTATGACATTCGTAGCTAAAAGCCAGATTAAAGCTGGGATGCCTCTGTACATAGGAGCCCCAGAGATGAAAGGAGATTTTGCAAAGCTTCCCTAATATCTTGTTTGTTGTCCTCTGTGGGCTTTTCACACCTGCCCGTCTTTCTCTGTGTCACCACATCCTGCAACTTTCCTCCCTAGTGATTTTGTCTCTTGTGTGTCTCAGGCAGACAACGCTGGCTGTGTACTTCATGACATTTGTGGGGATGTTGGTTTACACTTTCACTCTGGACCTTGGACATTTATGGGTGGTCTTCATCACTGCGGCATCACTGGGGTGAGACAGACATCCCCCCCCCCCCACCGCCGGCACCCACTGCTGCTGTTTCCAGGGTATCATGCTATAATATGGACAGTATATGAAGCACTCTTACATTTAAATCTAGTTGGTTATTACTAATTTCAAATTTGAAATTAAAACTAAACATCTACAGCTTGATGCCTTAAACCTGAGGTTGGAGTGTACAACTTTAATATATTGTAATTGCTTATATATTATAGCTTTTTTCTAAAGAAGCCACTTTACCAGTCCTTAATTTCTATGGATTTTTTTTTCTTTGAAGCAGGTATTCAACAGATATGGAAATGTCACAAAACAACCATCTCATGTGTTGCTCTAGTCTGTTCGTTCATGCCTTGAATCTGCAGGTTCTTCATGACAGGCTACCTTCCCCTGGGCTTTGAGTTTGCTGTGGAGCTGACGTACCCTGAGTCCGAGGGCACCTCCTCAGGGCTACTCAACTGCTCCGCACAGGTAACGGAAAACCCCACCTTCCACACTCACCATGGCACCTTAACATGGCAAATTCCACATATGCCTGGGAACTCCAGGCTGGTGCAGCTCACTACTATAGAAAATTGTTGTATTTGAGATGTCCTTGTGCAAAAAGTACCCTAATACCACAGCCTGCCAGGGTTTAATTCTTATTTTATACTACAGTTATGCATTGTTGTTTATCATTTATAGGCATTTGTTCACACAGGTTTTCGGAATCATATTCACCATCTGTCAGGGGAAGATCATCGACTCCTTCGGCACCCAAGCGGGGAACATCTTCCTTTGTATCTTCCTTCTCACTGGGACCATCGTAACCGGTAGAACTCTTCTCCCTGGATAAAAGTTTTGAAATTAACAACAGTTTCTTCCTTACTGCCATTTCTTTTAATGCTGCCCTCTGGTGGAAGTGTTATGTATTTGTACAAAGTCACAAATTAACCCTCTTCCGTGGGTCTTGTTCCTGCAGGTTTCATTAAGTCAGACCTCCGGCGGCAGCAGGCGAACAAGCAGGCTGAGACTCTTGTAAGTGTGAGGCGCCTGCCCTGCTGTCGTGTGCTTTTCTCGGAGGTAGATGTTGCTGAGTGCTCAGTACTGTGTGAGATGCATGTTTAGCTCTTTGTTCGTACCCAGAGGTGATTTTTAGGAACTCGAGGGCCTGGGGGGGGGGGGGGCACTGACGGGCTCTAGGGCTCTCAGCCTCATGACCAGCCCACAGATTAAATTGCCTGCTCTCAAACAGAATTGTAACATTATAGTTACCGACTATTCACATTATTTTGCATTAAAAATAGTATGCAATTTCCTTCTTTTTTTCACAAAAACTCATCTGAATCACCGATAATTTCAGATGTCTATGCCTCATGTTTAAGATTTTTGTATCACACGCTTTAATGATAATGGTGAAAGGTATCAATAAAAAAATACATGAACGCAATAGTAAAGCTTGTAAAAATGTGTGTTCAATAGCCTAGATGATGGGTATGTTAATGGGAACAGTGTTGCTTATATGGTTTTATATTGGGCTGTCCGGATCCTGAACTCTCTCCCTGGATACTTTGCTCCTTTTACTTCACTTGCTCCCAGTCAGACACATAATTTCACCACATCAGACAAAACATTGAACCTCTTTGTTGCAGTTTGCACAAATTTTAATTTCAGTGGCTATTATTAAAAGCCCAAATATCGTACGGTGACCAATATAATGCTGTACAGACTGAACCCTTTGCCCCTGAACAGAAAAGCATTAGCTTAGGTATAACTCAATTCCAAAAGACCTTTCTAACATGTACATTTATATCGTGTTGACGCAATATAAAAATGCAGGTCTACATGGGTTTTTTTTCAATGCGTAGGTGCATGTCACCTAAACATGGGCATTTTTGGCCGTGTCTAGAGGGTAAAATGTGAAGTGGAGAGGAATTTTGTCTCAGTTTATACCCCACTATATCCAAGTGGTTTCCGCCGAACCGTGTCATAACTCATTACCATAAAGTTGACTGGCGTCAACTTCATTTTGCGATGTGCCACGCCATTCCTCGGTGTCTGGCGACACCCCCCTCCCCTCACAGAGAATGAATGACTTCCGGTTGCTTTGCCACCTGCAGTGTGAACATAGTCAGGTGACCTGTGACCTTTTTTACTATATATGGCGCCATGCTGGTGCCAGACCTTCAGAGACTAACATGAAATAACTAATGGACTAATGGAGTATTCATTTTTAACAACTGACAAAGTTTTCCCAGTTTTTTTTTTAATCTTGCTTGAGTGTGTTGGGTGATTCTAAGCATCTAGCTTAATAGAACAGTTCCTCCTAGCAATACTGGAGCACACACTGAATATGTTAATATAATGAACATCTCATGATCCTCCCAGCAGATTCCTAGCCTAACATTCCCAGGAAAGTGAGAACAAAATGCAAATAGACTCATTGGCCATTTTATTAAGTATACCTGTATGGTAATGCAAACAGGATGTTTCTACAAAAAGTGAACTGTGTGTGTCTAACTCAATACAGCCCCGGCGGTTGCATGATCTAAGTGTTTTTAAGCATGGTGTGATTGGTGATGCCAGACATGGCGGTTCCAGCATCTCAGAAACAGGCACTCTCTTGGAATTTTCATACCCTATGGTGTCTAGAATTTACAGGCAATGGTGAGATGAGATAAAAACAGGCTTGTTGAAGCCAAGCAGCACACACAAGTATAAAAATACCCACACAGCAGTGGCCTGCTGAAAGGTTTCTTTGAATGCACAGTTTATCCACTCAGTGTTGTTCTGGAACCTTAAGCTGGGTGTGCCCAGTACCAGCTGAGTGTACCTCATCTGAAAATGTGGCCACTGATTGTAAACAAGGGAATAAAGAACACACCAGGAACTGACTTATATTCAATTTTTCAAAAATATTCTCATTTTATTTCTTGAAGTGCCTTTAAGATGAACTTTCTACAATAATTATTATTATTATTTTCTTATTTATGGTTGAGTTGTGTATGCTGGTGTACCGCTGTTATTTCAGAATTGTTCTCTGCAGTGTAGAGTTTGGGGGTAATTTTGACCTCATGTCTGTGTGTGATGCACCTGATGTTGTTCCAGGCCGTGGGCAGTGGGCCCCCAGCCCGGAACTATGAGGCCACCGCCTCCATCAGCTCTCTGCATAAGGCCAAAGACCGCCTAATCCAAGTCGATTAAGCCCTAATACAGGCAGGCCAAGGTAGGACACTGCCAGCTTCTGTTTCAACCTGACACGGCCTCTTCCAGCAGCACCACGACGAGGGCATTTCTGTCATAAGGCTTCATTCAGTGCTTATGTATACGGATCATTCCATTTTAATTCAGCAAATGGCCATTATATCACCATTGTTGATTCTGATGAAATGAAGCGCATGAATGACTTACACCTTCCAGGTTTAATGTCCATTAAAAAAGAATCCTCAGAAATTTTCAAAGCTTAAAAAATAACAAACAATACTGAGCTTTGGATTTTCATTTCATCAAGAGTGATGGTGCAAAAAAATATTTTGGAAATTTGCTCAATTAAAATGGAATGACCTACAATCTAAGATATTAAAGATGTCAATTTTTTATGTTTTTTTTTTTTTTTTTACTAATTTACTTTATATACAACACTAATTAAATATTTATTAACATTATACTGACCAGCTGTCTCACATCTAACTCAAATCTCACATCTAAAATCAAATTTTGATTTTCTGGACTGGTTGTATGTCCCCCATGGTTATTCAAAAGATGGTAGTTTAATCTGAAATGTGTTTAGATTAATGTGTTAATGTGGCTTTGGCATTCCAAGTAGAACCAGTAAATAGTGCTGTAGAGGTGAGGGTTTCTCTCTGACGGGAGGCTCACAACGCGGTGACATCATCATCATCAGACATTCCGAAGGGCTGCTAAATGACACGCAGCAGATACTTCTCTATCTGGAAATGGTCCTATCATTTCTATATGAAGTAAAGGCTGCACACACTGCAGAGGCTGATTGAACATAGCTGGAAGTACATGAAAATTAGCTAAAATACTGTATTTGTGGTGAGTGCCTCTTCTTGGATGTCCGCTGGCGTGGAACGGATTTTGAAATAGTTGGTGCAGAAAATTGTATCAAACCAATTTTAAGTGCTTGTATATACGTCTTAAAGGTTTGAAATGTAAAATGAATATGACTGAAACACTGATTAAGGGAGTTCTTCAACTATGTGGGCATGCCACTGTCCTGCTTTTCCAGCATGAGAATTGTTGCATCTTCTCTGAAGGTGCATGGAAAATGCACTGAACAAATTTCTCATTGCTGTGGGCTGATTGGTCAGTTTCTTAGGGCTGTCCTTTCATAGTTATTCCTGGAACTGAGCAACTAGTCTCCTCCAAGCCTTTGGTCATTTGATGAAATGTACAGACCATAAAGGATACCATGGGCAGATAACAGTGCATAGTGGAAAAGGTGTGCGATCACAGTTCACGCGTCTCTCCTGAGCTGGCACTGGTGTCAAATGTGGGAGGAGATGGGCCCTTTTCTGAACATAAGTCAGGAAAATGGGGGAAAGTATTGTTTTTTTTATTATTAAATGCATATATTTTGTGAGTAAAAATAATGGTGAATAATTGTGTCTTGTGTTTTTATTAACAGATCCTGTCAAATGATTTGGAGATTACCATCCCCATCGCTGACCATGAGACCAAGTCAAATGAGACCAAGATGTAGCTCTGAATGCTAGCATGTGTGCATGTGCACACGCATGTACGTGCACACACACGTACACCAAATCTCAGCAAAAATACCTGCAGTATAGACAGCCAGAAATGGCTATCTATGAGAAAACTCTTTTGCTCAGTATCATGGTCAAGTTTATCTAAGAAACACACACCTCCTGAGAGATGACTAGGGTGGAGAATGTGTTCAGAAGTATGCAGTGATTTTGTCCAAGTGTATTCGCTATTAATGTGGACCCAGACAGTCCACATTTTTGCTCCCTCCCAGTGCTTTATTGTTTGGTTCAGATGTGTGGCACATAGGGAGGGAGCAAAACTGTGGGGGTTTGGGGGTCCCCAAAGACCTGTGTTGTTTCTTTTTGACTGACTAAATTCATTTCATTTATTAGTACTTTAAATGTTTACAAAGTAATGTTTACAGCATATTGTGAGAGCTGTAAAATATTAACTCTGGATACAGGAAAATTATGTTTTAAACAGAAGACTCATTGGATGGTGGAAATAAAGGGGACTGGTTTTCCTACACTCAAACTCACAGTGTGTGTGTTTTTTTTTTTTCTCGAAATCATTATCAGACATTAGTAGGCAAATTGTAAACAGCATGACATAATTATGTACTGAATTGCATACAAAATTTATACATTGAAAATCAGTTTAAACAAAATGCAACCCAGTCCTTGGGGAACCCGGGACAATTCACGTTTTTGCTCCCTCCCAGCTGCCAGCTAGTCAGAAACACAGTTTACCTGGTACGAATGTGCTGGGAGCTGAGAGGAAGCAAAAACGCAAACTGCCAGGGTTCCCCGAGGACTGGGTTGGGAAACACTAATATATATACATAAGTACACATAAACATAATAAAAGGCATAAATGCAACATAATCCAAGGGTGATGCTTTCTAAGGCTCAAGTAAGCTGTACTTTGATACATTTGATGCGTTTAACACCATTTACATTTGAAAGTTTTACCAAATGACAAATTAAAAAAATATTTTTACATATAGTCCATTTAGGAGGGGTCTTAACTTGACATACATGTATTAAAGAGTTTAGTTAAAATAAACTCAGTGACAAAAAAGTTAAGCACCCAGAATTTGCATGTGGTAAAAGGTTGTGTGACTATGCAATGATAATATCAGATCAAACAGACAACAGTATGGGCATAGTGCTAGTCCCATGTCCCATGGGCACCCCCACCTGAGCCTACGTGTGGCGATACGGTGCGGAAGGGAGTCATGCAGCTGAATCATTTCCTGTAGCAAGTCGGTCCGAGGCTGTTGTAACTGGCCCTTGAGATCCTGCAGTTCAGCACTGGGTCTGAGTTGACGTCTGAGCTGATCCCTCACATGTTCAATTGGGGAAAGACTGAGGGATCTGACTGGCCATGGGAGGACCTCAAGATGACGCAGGCAGTCCACAGACACACGCGTCGTGTGTGGCTAGGCATTGTCTTGTTGAAAGGCTGCACCAGGGTGCTGTATCAGGAGGGGTAAGACATGCGGATGCAGGATGTTACTGAGGTAGCGCTGTACCATCAGGGTCCCCTGAATCACCAGCAGAGATGACCTGAATTTATACCCTATGGCTCCCCACATCATGATACCAGGAGTAATGCCAGTGTGTCTCTCCACAATATTGGCAGGATTGGTCCTCTCCCCTTGGTGCCACCATACACGCACACAACGGTCATCTGTGGTAATGCAGAACCGGGATTCATCACTGAACATGATACAACACCACTCGTCATCAGTCCATGCCTCCTGGTTATGACACTACTCCAAACACAGCCGTCTCTGCACTGGAGACATGTTTGGACGGTGAACCTGTAGTCTAGCTGTTGCCAGTAGTTGACCCACTAGGCCGGGGCCAGGAGAGTGCTGCACCGCCGGAAGTCTGCCGCAGCCTTCTGCGCTGGCTGTCCACAGAGAAGGTAGCCTGGCTGTGCGAGTCACTGGGTATGGGGTGCACCAGCCAGGTGGACTCCCTGAAAGCGGTATTCGGTCCCCTAAAGGTGCAGAAGAGGAAGGGTCGGTGCTGGGGGGGATCTGACACACCAGCACCACCCAGCAGCTAGCCATGCCAGTGCTCAGGGAGCTACCTGCCCTGTCACTCTTGTCCTCTCGTCAAGCTCACAGCACTGTTCAGCGAGCTGGGCCTCCCAGCTGCGGCACACCTCCTCCCGCTACAAAAGGGCAGCCTCCGGCCGCTGCCTCTACTAGTCATACTTGCAGCCACAAGTCGCGCCATGGTTTCTCGTCACTGATGAGCGAGGAGCCCTTGACGGCCGGTGAGCTGCTTGAGTTCGCAATGGTGCCCGCCCTCCTCGGTCGCCAATGTTGTCTTCGCCAAGTTTTTGGCGGGCAGGCAGGAGCAGCTTCGGTGCGTCCTGGATGGAGTGGGCAGTGCCTCTTTTTCCCTGGTGTCTCCTGCTTGTCCCTTGTCAGGTGCCAGCACTTCTTGCTGCCTCGAGATCCGCCAGGCTGGAGCAAACTTGCCGGATAATGGTGATCAGCGTTCGCTCCAGCCATGCCAACAAGATCGCCTCCAGGATCCCACTTCTGACACCAATGTGGCGACAGGCGGACCGAGGCATCACGGGAGCTAGTGGTGTAGATTTGAGTAGTAACGAGTACGGAAGTAACTAATACCAGGCTGTAACGAATCGTTATGAGTATTCAGCCGCTCAAGGATTCGTTGCTGACAGTAACGAAATGACTGATCAAACCACCCAATCGGCACTCGCCTTGCAGACTGTTGTTTGCGGCAGTTCTGCTCGGCATTCAGTTGCAGCTGGTTTCCAATATCTGAAGCCTGCGCTCATGCATTGCCTGCATGTTCTATGGCCCACATACAAGCCTGATGAGGGGGGCTAGGGTTAGCAAGCGGGTTCTGTATAGCCCAAGCGTGCCCACACTTTTTCAGCTTGCGACCTACTTATACGTGACCAAGTCAAAATAGGCCTATTACATATTTATGTATAAAAATATTGAATATTATTATTATTAATTTTCAAAAAATATTTTTGAATTGAACTGGGATTTTAGTTCCTTCACCTTTCTCTTTCTCAGGTCGCTTTTCGAAGGGAAGTTAACGTTGTAGTTTTTATGAACAGTCCGAAAATGCCGCTCTACATTTCCCTTCTTCGGAATAGCAATGGTAGATTGACAGATGAGGCAAAAGCACTTCGAATATGACATGGTGGAAAAAGTCCTCCTCCCATTCCGTATGGAAGTGGTAGGTTTTTGGCTTCTTACTTGGTCCTGCTCCCCTATTCATTTTTATACCCTTTCTTAAGTTTAGTAAATATAAATTGGAGGCTAAGTAGTCGACTCGGTAACTTTCTAGAGTTTTGTAGCAAGTGGAGCGGCTGAACTCGTCATCCATCCTCTTTTTTATGTCATATAATCTACTTAGACTACCTTTGCGAACGACATATTGGTTCACCCCTAATTCTTGCCTGAGACTTGCCTCCAGGCTCTTGCCATCTTGAGTAATCACTCGATAAACCCGTTTCCACAATCTAACTGAAAGTACCGAGTAACGATACGGTCATCAACTGAATGACTACGGACTGCGGTACCGATATCAATTTCATTTCTGTCAGTTGAAAAAGTGCAAATGATCATGTTCCTTAACAACCACGATCTTTGTTTAAAACTATAATAAATAGCTAATAGCAGCTTGACAGCACATTTGAGTTGACTGACTGCATAAGTCTATATATAGATTTTTCTTTATTCAGTTGGCCATATTTTTATATAGGCTCTCAATGTCATGACCCGCTCGTACAATCTCGTTTGCCACGCCACCTTCTTAACCTCTTGTGGATTCCCTGTGTTCACCAGCTGTTTCCTGTTGCTGTCATTAATTCAGTGTATTTAGTCCATGTTTCAGTTTGTTTCCCCAGTCTTGTCATTGTATTGTCAGTCTGCGTTTGCCTTGCCTTTTTATTAAAACCCAGACTCCTGGCATCCCGCTCTCCTTTGCTTGCGCTCCGTGCGCCGTGTATCTTGACGCTCGATTTTGAGAAAGTAATCATGAATGCAGTTCTTACAACCAGCAATAGCATCATGCGTTAAATTATCCACACTAACGCGACGCTGCTAAGCACTGTAGGCTTACCGACTACTGTATAGTATAGGTAGCAGCATTCGTTATTGTATGCATAGCCAACCAAAGTATTAATGAGTATTGGGTAACGAGTATTAAGTAACAAATTCTGGATTGTCGAGTACTCGGTAGTAACGATTACGCGAAAGTAACGGATACAGACAACTTGCTTGCCGGGGAAAACACACTCTTTATTAGTAGTCCTGAAAAGCACTACACCAGGCACCCAATGAGCACCAAACCGAATACATGTATACAAGAAACACAGGGTTGTCACCATAATCGATGATAGATAAAAACGTCGATTCAACTAGTTTTAATTTAACATAGAAAGAAAAGCAAGATTTGTTGCTATAATAGAATCCTAAAAAGGGTTTCAGCTTTTTTGTTACATTCAGACACTAGATGGCAGTGTGATGCTAATATACCTTTTAATTTTATCCAAAGCATGTTCAAGGTTGTGTTATAGCTTTCTTTCCGTACCTTTAGGGTGACCCCTTAATCCATGTCAGGGGGAACATTATGAGCTACTACACATCTTACAAACTATACTTGAAAACTGAAAGGCTCCCATACTCGGATGAATAGTTAAATGTTTCTTCTGCTTTTACTGGTTTGTTTCCTTGATTGAAAGATTTGTCCAGCCGTTTTACACTAACATCAGTTACACGTGCATCATTATAGGAGACTAACCAATCAGCACACAGCAAGAACTCAGTGCTAAAGTGAAATCCAGGTGTTTTTAATTGAAATAGCAGTTTACAAACCCTGTCCTAGCTCATATAGTACCCCCCGACATGGATTAGGTGGGGGTGCTACATGTATGGGGATCACACCTAACTTCAAGGGAATTGTTTTTTTACGAGTAGTTAATGACAATTGTACCAAAAATTTTCAGTTATTTCAGTGTGATAAAAATGTAACATTATTTTTGTATAATAACATATTCAGGGAAAAACCCTCAGTGTGGAATAGGAAGTAGCATTTGCATCACCCTTTCTACTCTGATGGTATTTCACAGGTGTCATTATGCTGTAGGGTGCATTATTTTGAAACTCACCTTCCAGACCAGTTATCATCAAATCGGCAACCCATTTGCTGGAGACATACTGAATTAGTCTGAAAAAAAAAGAATACCTGGAACTACTTGTTCTTTGGTTTAGCAGTAGTTTTTGAATCTGTTTTGTTATCATCCAGGTTAATAGTGTACAGTTTCAAACTTAACGCAATATGCTTGTGAAGCTTTCCCATGTATAAAGGGAAGGACCTGATGAGCTGGCAGGTCTGATGGAGGCTGCACATGCTGCATATCCTTAGCGATACGTAAGTGTTGACATTTAGGGCCATCCAGGGAAGTGCCTGCATTTTAGCTTTTATTGACTGTTTCACTAAATGGGTGAACATCTGCTTTGGCAACCGAGTGAATAAACTGTACAGGAAGTGGTGTGCCGGAGTATTTTATTTCTGTCAAAGAAACAAATAGAATTCAAAAAACATATGCCATATGGAGAAAAGTATTGGGACACCTGGTCGTTGCACCTGAAGGAACTTATATGACATCCCGTTCTAAATCCATAGGCATCAATATGGAGCTGCTCCTTCTTTGCTGTCATAACAGCTGCCATTTTTCTGTGAAGGCTTTTCACAAGATTTTGGAGTGTCTGTTGGAATTTTGCTCATTCATCTATGCAAAAAAAAAAAATGCCTTCCCCAAACCCCTAGCCTAACCCCTGACAAACAACCCCATACCATTATCCCTCCTCCACCAAACTGTACAGTTGGCACAATGCAGTCAGGCAGGTAACATTCTCCTAGTATATGGCAAACCCAGACTTGTCCATCAGAATGAAGGCAGAGAAGCATGATTTGTCACTTTGAAACAGAACATGTTTCCATTGCTACAGATTTGTGGCAACGTTCTTTACATCACTCCATCCAATACTTGACATTGTAGTTGATGATGAGAGGAATGGATGTAGTTGCTCAGCTATGGAAGTCCATTCCATGACATACAATAAAGAACTAACAAGGCGTCCCTCAAACGACTGAAAACTTGTTCTAAGGACTGCAGGTGTTGTTCCCACAAATTGGAGTAAATAACCACGTCGTCTAAATAAGCTTCATAGTTTGGGTCATCACCAAGCACTATCTGCATCAGCCCCTGAATGGTGGCTGGGGCATTATGTAACCCGAAGGGCATGATGGTGTACTGGAGGAAAACATCAGGGGTAACAAAAGCGGAGATTTGCAAAGCACGAGGGGTGAGCGGAAGCTGCCAATAACCTTTCAACAAATCTAGTTTGGATACAAATTTGGCAGACCCGATTCGATCTACGCAATCCTCCATGCGTGGAAGTGGGAAAGTATACGATTTGGTTACTGAGTTTACCTTTCGGTGATTGGTGCCAAAATGGGATGTACCATCATGTTTGGGAACAAGTAAACACAGAGAACTCCAGGGACTACAACTGGGTACAGTGAGGCCAGTTTTCAACAAATGACTAGTTTCCTGGGATAACAAGGATCGCTTATACGGGTAGACACAGTATGGGTGCTTTTTGATAGGGACATGACCAGCAACATCTATATCATGTTAGGGTGAAAGCGATGGGGTCGAACTGGGCCATAATCACTAATACCACACCAATACTCCCCCACACAAGAAAAATCCGCCAGGCAGAATTTGACTTGACTTGATAGGGCTGCCGTAGGCCGCTCTTAAGTATATGTCTGTTTCATTGTCCTCTAAAAGCATTCACTGCATTTCCCCATGTAAGTTTGTCTTGATAGGGCTTCTGTAGGCCGCTCTTAAATATGTCTCTGCTTGTGTTCCTCTAAAAGCATTCACTGCATATCTCCATGTAAGTTTTGCTCAGGTCATTGCACACTGCTGACCTGTCAGGGAAATTTAGTTGAGCAGACATAGAACAATCCTGTCTGCTGTAACCCTGCCACCCACCAGGAAAACCAACATTATTCCGCATTATCGGCATCAGACTTTCAGGCCAGACTCAGGCCCCCATCAAGCCTGTGCAACAATAACCCCTAACCCCATTAACCCCAAGCAGGAAGTGGGCAGAATTTGGCAGGTCTGCAAAGAACACACTCTCTTTCAATCATTCTTTTCAACTCTCTCAAAGCTGAGCACACAAGGAACTGTTATTCTATATTTTGTTTTACAAAGTCATTCTCAGTGCATTTATTATTAGTACTCAATGATGAAGTAAATGAATACCCACTAACATCATGTGACTGTTGGCAGAGGGAGCATTCTTTACTAAAAGTTTTAAATAAACAAACGATCTGAGATTTATCTAGATGAATATGTTTTGCAACTAAACAGAAATATGATTGTGTGCTACTGGTAGCTGGATTTGAGCATTTGTATTGTGCTAGCGTTAAAAAATAAGGTGTTAAACTATTTCTGTGTAGCTTATTGAGAGGTTCACCAAATGACAACCCGACATAAAAAACAACCAACTGTTTGGTTGTTATCCTTAGCCGAAGTTGTTTAAAGACAGGATTAGAATTGATACATGACCGATTCAGACACTTACCCATAGAGGGCAGTAAACAACCTTCCCCTGTATTACTCTGTTGATCCATGAAGAAAAAAAAAACTTTTTTCAATGTACTTAAAAGGCTTTCCAGTAAATAGCGGGAAAATGTATGTATACAGTCTGTCTATTGAATGTTTAGTTAATCATTTGAATGTATTTGATGAAATTGGCTTCACTTACAAATTAGGCTAGATTTCCCAACTATGGGATATTGAAGTTTTGTGTACTGTATGTATTACGTAAAATCTCCAGACACACTTGGCATATATGTATTTAAACTCAAAATAAAAAATGCAGGATGTAAAACTCTATGTAGCAACTGCAAACAATCTAAATCAATTATATTAAATATAATAGTGAAATATTGTTTTTACAATACATATTACTGTACATAAGTCTTAACATACTTTATAAATTGGTAATATATTTCAGACCATCTCAAAATCAAAAAAAAAAAAAATTTCTTCAATACTTATTTATATATCGTAAAACACAAGTTCCAAATAAAAACACTTTTTGTGAAGGTAAATCAACAATAATCAATTAGTTTAAGTTGACTAAAATTATGCATTAATTGCATTTACTCATTTACATACCCCTGATTTAAAGATTTACAGAAGCGCTTTTTGCTTGAATTGAGCATTTTTATGTAGATTTTCAACAACATAACTCCCTTACAGTTGCCCTTTCCTCCTCCCCGAACGATCCAAGCGCAGTCAGCTATTAGGGAGACCCCAGGACTGTACTCTTTGGGCCACTTGCAGCATTTCAGTCGGACTGAGGTTACAGATTTAGGGAGACTCCTGGACTACACTCTTTGGGCCACTTGCAGTATTTCAGTCGGACTGAGGTTACAGTTTTTGTTCATACATAACATTTTGTACTGAGGCTAAGACGTTCTATCTTGGTTTTATCAAACCACAAAATACTTTTCCACATGGCTCCAGAATGACTTAAAAAAAGCCTCAAGGTGGGCTTCTTTGAGTAAATGTTTTTTTTAGCGTCCTCCCAGAGAGCCTGGCTTTGTGCAGAGCTTGGGACGCTTTTGTAACACACACAAGCTGACCATTGTTTGACAAAAACGCTTGCAGCTCTGCCTCGTGTACCAGCCTCAGATAGCTCCTGTCTTGGTGGCCTCTCCGATCGGTCATCTGCTTCCTTTGTCCTGTGTGCCAACCTTAACTTGCTTTGGTCTTGGTGATGTCATACATATTCCCCTTTTGATGAAATTTTTTCCAAATTATTTTCCCAGTTTTACTGTGAAGATCTGCTGTAAGCCTTTGGTGCCCATTATTAAGTGTCCAGGCTTAGATGCTCCTTCTTCTTAAAGGAGCAAATGACTTTAACTGTGATCATTACAGCTAAACAAACCTGTGGGCAAAGTAATTGACAATTTCAGCTTATTAACAATGGCAGTTTTTTCAGCTTAATCTTATTTCACATAAGGTATTGGATTTAAAGCATATTATACAGTGTATACATTGTGGGTTGTGTGTGGGGACCCCTGGACTGCACATTGGTGTCTGGGTTTTGTTGCCTTCGGGTGGCAGGGACCTTTAAACATATTAAAATAGCTATTGGTATATTAAAAATGGCTATTGCTATATTGAAGAATTCTGCATGCTGAACGGCTGTATTTTGTAGTTGTTTAAAGTGCAGGATAATTAATTTATCTATGACATCTGTGACTTCCTGTATTTGAGTCTCGGGTACACGAGCATTTTAGGTATGAGGATAAACAACCTCCTTCATGGGGCATCCTTCTTATCAATAATCTTCAAGGCTGACTGGGTGAGATGTTTCTTTTATCTGCCATGAAGCAGCCTGTTGGGTACATCAGATAATTTCCCCTCTGCCTACCATGGGCTCTGTGTGTCAGCAGCACCACTGTCAAAGTTGATATGTCTGCTTTCTGGAACAAAGAACTTAGTGGACATTGAGGTGATCTCTGCCTCAATGTGAGGTGACCTCTGCCGCAATGCAAGGTGACCTCTGCCTCAATGTGAGGTGACCTCTGCCGCAATGCAAGGTGACCTCTATCTCAATACGAGGTGACCTCTGCCTCAAAGTGAGGTGACCTCTGTCTCAATATGAGGTGACCTCTGCCTCAATGTGAGGTGACCTCTGCCGCAGTGCAAGGTGACCTCTGCCTCAATGTGAGGTGACCTCTATCTCAGTACGAGGTGACCTCTGCCTCAATATGAGGTGACCTCTGCCACATTGCTGCACTTCTGATTCATCTATTAGCTCATACTGTAATTTGTGCTTGAAAACAGTAAGGCACAACTGTTTCACCTGAGTTTTATGTGTATTTTTTTATCCACAGTTCAAATCATTCTTTTATCTTACTTCTGGCAGCATACCAAATATACTGTAAATCAGGGGTGGGCAATCTTATCCGCAAAGGGGCATCATGTATGCAGGTTTTTGGAATAACCTTTACGTCAGCTGTTCAAACCCAGATGTGAGGACTCTTCAGCCAATCAGTCCTCTAATTAGTGACTTAATTAAGGAATTCCAGGGAAAACCCGCATACTGTACACACCGGCCCTTTGCGGATAAGATTGCTATAGATGATCCACCATTTGCTGAGATAGACATCCAATCATGGGGAGGGCTTTCCTACAACCAGCTGTCTGCTTTGAGCTGGGGCTCTCGGCAGGAGTTGTTTGGGTTATGAAAACTCCCTCCACTGGAAATCCCGTGTACTGGACTGCCATATCCAAAATGCCAGAGAGAGAGCTGCAATGAATTGGTCCTTTTACTCAACCCTTTGTTGTTGTGTGAAAACCTTAAATGTCTTATTCAGAGAAAGGGTTATTAAACCATTACATGTTATTATTGTTAACATGAATTATTTCGGCTGATTAGATGATACTTATATACTTACAAGGCTAGCTTACTTTTTTTTTTTTTATTTCAACCTTTTATCTAGCAATTTAAGTGAAATATTCAGCAGAAGACTGCTTGGAACACAAACCAGCAACCAATTTGGTTCACCTCTGTGGTACTCCCTGCTTTTTCTGCTAGTTAAGTTTTTTGGTAAAATACACTCTGTATGGGCACCGTTAAGATATACATGAGTAGAATTGTTGTTGGTACTGATATCAGTAAAACTTATAAAAGTGTATCGTTGTCCAGAGAGCCGAACTTCACTTGGTCCCTGAAATGGAATGTATAACTGTCATTCAGCACATTGCACAATTGTGTTAGACCTCAGGAAGGAGATGATGTCATTGGTCACTGAAATGAGATACGGCATTTTCAGCCCAAGTTTCAGGCTCCTTGTAGAAACAGCAGAGCTGCCAGGGAGCTGGAGGCTTCCAGGGATCAGCCTTCACTATATGGCGTAAGATTTGAGCTGCTCATTGTTAAAAATGGAACTATCAAGATGAAAACCAAGGGTTGTAAGTAGGTTTGTGTGTGTATGTGTGGCTAACATTGACCTTCAAACAGAAGAGTTCATCCTGATATTCAGTCAAGATTAGTAGTAACCAAAAACCAACAGCATGCCCGTAATTCTTCCTTTATTCGAAACCAGTTCCGAGTACGGTCTCCACAAAGCCAGGCTTTGACAACCAGCAAACATCTGCCCTTCTTCACAGTTGTGTGCCAGATGGCAGCCCAAAATGCCATTTCACTGAGGGCACAGCATGCCACTGATAAAATAAAACCCATAAAAGTAACATGAGCAGGTTTTAAAATAGCCAAACTGCCCGACCACATGGTAGGAGAAAAGTCTATATTTCACTGAATATGCAGGCAGGTATCAGGTTCAGGCTGGATGTCGCACTTTCGTACCGAGTGACTAAATGTGATGGATATCAGTCCCTGTGTTTGTGCTGCTAACTGCACCGACTGCATGTGAGCACTTCAGGCTGCTCTCTAACAGAAGCCTTCAGACCCAGTATGTCATCATGGATGGTGTTTCAGCCCAGGGTGGTATTCTCACTCCATCTTCTCCAGGTCATCATGAAGGGCATAAGACTGTGACTCTGTCCTTTTAGCTGAAACTGTTCTCCCAATATTGTTCTTATGTCCTAAAAACAAACAAGAGAACAGCACCTAGGAGGAAGAGTGCAGCTTTACAGACAGCTTGAGGCATTTATTTAGCAGCAAAGCTAATTAAGCTGCACAAAGTGTACAGTAGAGCTTTTTTCCTCCATGAAAATGAACAATGTAATTTCCGGCAGGTCTTTTATCAATTTCTATTTGATCAAAGAATTTTAGGGCTCCTTAAAGGTACTTAATGCGAATACAATCTTATGTTCAAAAGGCTGTTTTAAAACTGTGAAATATGTTGTTTTTTGTGTATATCAAGATACCAGTGGAGTAATTAATAAAAATGTTAATATGCAGCATTCTTTTCCTTCATTTCCTTAAGGTTTCAGTCCAGTATCCATCAAACCAGGTTCAACTGCATTACCATGGAGATTGTCACCTTATGTCACAATGATCATAACTCCACCACTTTTCTAAAATTAGTCCAAAAGTGCACTTGGAAGATTCAAACAACTCTGACAACTCTGATGAGGATTCATACAGAAGTTGATTGTTGTAAGTAGTTTAGTTTCACAGAAAGCAGTGCAAACATACACATTATTTTAATTTCTTTTTTATGTAATTATGCAATTGCTCTTATAGCTGCCTGCAAACATTGACATCTCTAATCTCATTCATCCAAAATAAACATGCCATCAGCCTCACCACAGGCTTTACTCCACTTCCATGCACTTGGCACTAGTGCGTAGAGATCTGCTGCACTTACATCTTATTTGGCATGTCTGCTTTTATTGTTTGACTGTTTTCCCAAAGGTATTGCTTAGCTACGATTAGTCAGAAGGTCCTAAACATTCAGCTGAAGTAGCCACAACTGTGCCAAGGTAGTTGGCAAATGTCTTGTTTTCTTTCTGCTACCATTATGGCTTATGTCTTGAGCTAATTCTGACAGTATCTGAATGATTTACAAAGCCTTTTCATGGATATGTTACATTAGCAACTTTTTCCTTTCACTAATACTTTCATGGTCCATTAATGATGAGATCTAAATGTATATATCACAACAGTATTAGGGTAGTGTAATGCAGTTAAACCTGATTATAAATACATTTGATATGTATGTTACCCTAATAATAAAAAAATATATCCTTCCATTTTTCCTGAACACTTTTTCCATGCAGTACTAAAATAGCATAGCAGTACTAAAATCTACCACATAGCATTATTATTTATGTTGTTTCTCGCTGACATGCAGCAGAGAAAGTACTGTGGATGGTCATTACCAAGAGCCCATGTTATTAGCTTTTTTCAGTGTGATTAAATGATATAGATTAATGCTTTGTGTTGTTATAAATCCAGTCGAAACCCAAATATATCATGAAAATCAATATACCCAAAGCCGGCAGTGTGAACAGGATGAGGACGCCACAAGTAAACTTTTTGTTGTTTGCCGTCCAAAAATAAAGGGAAAAGTTTGACCACTAGATGGGGGAAAAACATTTCTTTCCACAACTGGCTAATCTTCAATGTATGATTTAAGCACCCTGATAGATTTAACATGCTAGAATTTTTCTGCATTTGAACCTTTTATGGGTATCATTAAAGGAAACAGTCTTAATTTTACATTTAACTCATTTATCTGACACTTTAATCCAAAGCTACTTACAGTTGTGAGAAGGATTACAATTAATGTGTACTCTCTGGGATGCAGCATACCAATGTAAACTGCTTTGTGGTGACTCAATTGTGAAAGGTGCTATATAAAAGTAAATTGAATTGAATAAGTGTTATTGTTGCAGCTAATTTATTTAATTTGTCTTCATTGACCAATACTAAAACTAACGACAACAAAAAAGATAAAAAATCCTTTAAAATATTCAATTCCTCCACTTTAGTGTGATGTTAGTGGTGGATATTGACTGCTCGTCAGCCCCCAGTGAGCAAGCCAGAGGTAACAGTGGCAAGGAAAAACTTCCTAGTGGGAAGAAATCTTGAGAGGAACCAGAAAGGGGGAGCCCGTTCTCCAAAATAGCAAAGTCGTATTTTATGAAGTAAAATTGTGTATAGTCCAGGTATAAATGTGGAAGGTCCAGTGGAATTACTGAAGCAGTAAAGTGATGGGGCTGCTTTCAACAACACAATGTGTGGAGGGGTGTACAGGCAGGAGAGATTGGCAAGGGGGACATCACTGGCAGCTGGGCAGACAGGAAATACATCACTGGCAGGAGGATGGCAGGAAAGATGCCATTGGCAAGAGGGTGGGCAGGAGAGACACCACTGGCAGGAGAGTGGGTAGGAAAAACATCACTGGCAGAAAGGTGGGTAGGAGAGACACCACTGGCAAGAGGGTGGGCAGGAAAGATGTCACTGGTGGGAGGGTTGGCAGAAGATACATCACTGGCGGGAGGGCGGGCAGAAGATACATCACTAGCGAGAGGGCGGGCAGAAGATACATCACTGGCGGGAGGGCGGGCAGGAAAGATGTCACTGGTGGGAGGGCAGGGAGGAGAGGTGTCATTGGCAGCGGAGCTGATTAGGTCTCTGTATTATAGCTAAGGCCTACAGCAGAACCAACTCGGTACAACTTGGCTTTCAGTACAGATCATCCAAACTGTTTCTTTCTTATCCTGAAGTAGGTTTGTTTCTTACGCTGGCATCCTGTCACACCCCCCACCCCCGCCTCCCCAATCATCAAACTACCCCGGCTGGGAGCATCAAGGAACACCACAGTTCACTGAGATTACCTTAGAATGCTGCTTGTTAATACACAAAATAAGCTCTTCTGGTGTAGAGGTGCTGTTATAACCACAGGGTCCTTGATTCAGATCCCCCCTCTTAAGCAAAGACGCCACTGGAGGATCTCCAGGAAATAGCCAGTTGTCCACGTGAGTTATGTGTTGTGTAATTGTGCTGTGTTATGATACTGGTCAGTCTTGGATGATAACTTGCCAGTACCTATAATAATCTTCTGTTTAAGGCCATGTGCTCCTCTACGCAAACGTAGACATTACAGCCCATGAAGCTACTGTTTGTTCCTGCATCCAGGAAAGTCTGAAATGCCGGAGAGGTGCCTGCATGAAGATGTTATCTGGCCTGCCCAGACAGCATCTCCTCCTAAACGGGAGCTGGCGAACCTCACAATGCTGCCCACTTCCCTGGCATGAAGCTGTCATGACCAGGAAATGTGAGGGGAATGTTGCTGTGCCTGTGGAGGTGGGCATGGTGGGCAGGAGGGGTTTGGGGAGTAAAGCTGATAGAAGCCCCCTGCGTGCTCACCCTGGGTGCTCAACAACAGAAAGCCCAGCAAAATCCTTCTACCCAATGCAAACAGCTCAGGATATGAGCTGATCTTTAGGAAATAGCTCAGGTTAGCTTGAAATGGATCTTTAATTCTTGGGCTTGTATTTTCCATCTAAAGTTATTTATAAGCAGGAAATAATTTTAAGAATGCCTAAGGTGCATTATATCTTATTAGCTATACTGATTGATGAAAATTTGTCCCCTGATTGTTATGCATTATAAATAAAGAATGACGTCCGATCACCACCTGGTGGTAAGTTGGATCCAATGGTGGGCGAAGATGCTGATTAGACATGGATAGACCCAAATGCATATACTGTAGAGGGCATGCTGGAAGCATCTGATGGAGGCCCCTGTCCAGGAGATCTTTAACTCACATCTCTGGCAGCGCTTCTCTTGTACCCTGTGGGATTCAGGGGACTTGAATGGACCATGTTCTGAGGCAGCATTGAAAAGCTATGGCTGTAAGATTGTTAGGGCTTGTCGTGATGGCAAAAAAGTGGCTGACACGCCTCTTAAATAGTGCATAGAGGTTGGGGACAGTGCCCTTGGATTGGCAGACTGGGATTGTGGTCCCAATATTTAACTGGAGGGGGGCTGGACTGGAGGATGTATTCCAACTGCAGGGGGATCACACTCAGTGGCGGCTGGTGAAAATTTTTCCTGGTGGGGCTGATGTGACAATATATTTCTTTGCTTAGTCCAATATAAGAATTCAAATCAACAGTCAGACGATGATTACAATCACATACAATAACATACAATAACAGTAATGATTTAATCTCCTCCTCAAAATCACCAGTTTCACAGTAAATGAACAAATTTCCATTGTATAATACGCCATGCATGCTTAAGAGAGTATCAAATACAATAATCAACATCAAA
>JAODKE010000041.1:95750-118643 GCA_026779605.1 Mormyrus hasselquistii
CCACAGGGATATGATAAACCCCTAATGGCAGGCGGTGTCCCCTCTACAGGGATATGATAAACCCCTAATGGCAGGCGTCCCCTCTACAGGGATATGGTAAACCCCTAATGGCAGGCATCCCCTCTACAGGGATATGATAAACCCCTAACGGCAGGCAGTGTCCCCTCCACAGGGATATGATAAACCCCTAATGGCAGGCGGTGTCCCCTCTACAGGGATATGATAAACCCCTAATGGCAGGCATCCCCTCTACAGGGATATGATAAACCCCTAACGGCAGGCGGTGTCCCCTCTACAGGAATATGGTAAACCCCTAATGGCAGGTGTCCCCTCTACAGGGATATGATAAACCCCTAACGGCAGGCGGTGTCCCCTCTACAGGGATATGATAAACCCCTAACGGCAGGCGGTGTCCCTTCTACAGGGATATGGTAAACCCCTAATGGCAGGCGTCCCCTCTACAGGCATATGATAAACCCCCCATGACAGGTGTCCTCTCTTCAGGGATATGGTAAACCCCTAACGGCAGGCGGTGTCCCTTCTACAGGGATATGATAAACCCCTAACGGCAGGCGGTGTCCCTTCTACAGGGATATGGTAAACCCCCCATGACAGGTGTCCTCTCTTCAGGGATATGGTAAACTCACAATGGCAGGCATCCTCTCTACGGGGATATGGTACAATGACAGGCAGCTTTTTTAATAGGACTTACAGGGAGCTGCTGTGTTCAGAAGCTTTAGTCTGCAGGTAGTGTAATGAAAAGGGCTTGTTGTTCAGTCTCCTGCCAAGTCAGATTCGGAGAAAAGTAAGCAGTGGTGTCAACTTCCATTCACATGAAAACCTCCCTAAAATGTTCTAAATTTATCTCAATGGCAGCAAGGCCATTTTACTATGCATATTCACCGTTGGCTATGGTAGTTGACAAAATTAATATGTAGTAAGTTTCTCTTTTCTAACTATTCACAACACCTGAACATAAATACACGCATTTATTTACAAGATTGCCACATTTACAATGATTGGCACCAGCAGAACTGTGTACACCTTGGGTCACTTAAGCCATGGCTACAAGTATGTAAAGCTAAAGGGTCCCAGAGCATCCATCCCAACCCTCTCTAAAGGTACCCCCATGTGATATTGCAGCATTGGCTTTTGGGACTGGTGGCTTGGGGTTTTGGAAACTCAACAACCATGTAAAGGAAATGTGGTGTGCACAGCTAGACGTACCACTTCCAGAAATGGGGATGGAAATGGTGGCAGGCCTGGACCACGGTCAGGAGTTTGCGCCAAATTCAGAGTCCGGCTGAAGTAGACCACCATCCTGTTGCTCTGAGGCTCCACCCACAACAACACTGTGCTGAGTCCCACATTGCTGGTGTCTGTCTTCATGACTGATGTGTGAATGCGGGTACTGTATGAATCGGTGAATATGAGGCATAACTGTAAAGCACTTTGAGTGCTCAAAAGAGTAGCAAAAATGTGCTATATAAATGCAATCCATTTACCATGCTGAATGGGAGTGCTGGCTCAGGCCTTGGTCAGCATAGTCCAGAGGCAGTCAACATCAGTGGCACAATCCTCCAACCATTTGAAGGGCTGTCCCTTTTCACTGAGCTAGTGGAATGGTTTGGTGGTGCTGGATGAAGTTTAATGAAGTTCTTCGTAAACCACCAGTAATATGAGGCTAGACCTCTGGAAGGTGCAGAGTTCGGTGACATGGCAGTGAACATGGTGAGCATGTTTTTTAGGGCTTTCTGAGAGTCAGCAGCATAAGCGAGTGGGTCATTCAGGTAGAAGGTGCACTGCTTCCTTGGGAATGTCAGGGTGAGCACCCTGTCTTTTGTGTCTTCTCCCCGTTTGGCCAGCAGGTGTCACTGGCCATCCTGTCCTCCCCGTTGTCAGTCTTAAGTGTTTTCTCTGCTCCCCAGACAGCCACATAGCTGTGTTCAAACCCTGCCTCCTGTGTTTTTTGCATTTTTGTAGATTTTGTTCCCTAGTGTTTCATTTGTATCAGTTTTCTAGTTTCGTGACATATCTTTCTGGTGAGGAGAATGGGATGCTACTAAATAGTACCAAAAACAACTGTACTAATGGCCATAATTCAAGCTCAACTATGCTACCCCTGGAATTACACCCAGAGAAAATTAGGTCGCCCCACCACCGAACTAAGGCACACTGGTCTGTTGACTATAACAGTGGAGAGGCGCTGTTCCAAACACAGATTTTATTAAATCTAAAACAATTGAATAAAAAAACTGGTCAACCAGAACACCATAGGCCTAGAGTACAGCCCAAATACAAGCAGCCACCTCTTGCCGGTCTAAGACTTGGCACTGGAGCCTAAGTGCAGAAGAACCCAAAGGATTCACTCAGTCACACAGGTAAAAAATAACTGCAAAACCCAAAAAGAAAACAAAGCATTTTAAACAAACAAAATTTTCCAATAAAGAACAAAAAAAAGGTACATGGCAAGACGACCCACAAAAGAAAATTCACATTAATGGACACAGCAAAAATGCATATTGTCCATCCAAAACATGAAACAAACTATACCAAACAAAAATAAACATACAGTATTACAATTAAGCAACAAAAGAAAAACACACAAGCTTTTGAAAAGCGGGGGACTAATCAACCCCTCTAACAGACTGGCATATGCCCACACGCTGACTCACACACCCCAGCCAAACAGTACCCCGGCTAAGAACCCACTAATGAAATCGGCCGGCTACCAGACCAGAGACAGGCTGGACAGAGTACAACAGAAACAACAAGGAGTGATCAAAGCACAAAACAGTGCAAGCAACACTAAACAGTAGCAGTAGGCAGAGCAGAACCACCCTAGGTAGAGCAGCAGTAGTTCTAAGTAAGATGAAGCAGCAATCACGGCCACACCACAGCACACTGGGCCCTGTGGTAATAGAGCATTAAGGTAAGGGCTGATTAATTACAATATAACGCTATCTAACCACATACAAACCAGGAAAGACGTTCCACTCATACCTTGGGAGAAAACCCAGTCCTATTATTCTCAGCGTCAAGCATCCTGTCTCAGCTTGCTATACTTGTGCTGCCCAATGCACTGATGCAAAATGTCCCGACCACTAACCTGCGGATGAACCAGAAGTCTGACAATGAAAATGACCACCGAAAAGGAGCGTGGTGAGCATGTTCCGGGGTAACCCTGTAAAGCTTATAGTCTGAGTGCCCTCTTCTATTAGCTACTATTGGTCAGGAAATTAATGATGCACACATCTCATATTGTCCTTGTTTTGGTATTTTGCTTTGCCTTAGTTCTGTTTTACCTGCTTTCATTATTTTCCCAGTGTTTAGATTCTGTTTCCTTGTTTCTTTGTCAGTTCTTAATTTCCCTATTAGATTCTGAGTTCCTTGATTTAATTATTTACTTCACCCGTTGCCTGTTTTGCCAGCCCTTGCAATTGTTCTCACCCTGCGTTATCCTTATTAGTCTTTTGTATTTAATTTCCTGATCCTGTTCTGTTCCTCCTGGAGTCATTGATGTTGTTGTTGTGGATGTTCTTCTTGCTTGTATTTTTGCTAGTTTTGGATTCCCAGCCTGTTCCCTGCGTAACCAGTTTCCCTTTGTAGATTCTTCTGTTCTGTTAGTTACTTTCTACCCCTTCTTAGTTTTGACCCTTTGTGGTCTTTTGTTTTATAGTGTTCATAGTGTTTTCTGTTCTCCTAATAAACCTCTTTATTCCTGTGAGCTGCCAGTGGATCGTCCACCTTTTTCCCAGCCTGCACTATGCCTTGCCTCTGTGTCAGAACCCCCTGAGTCTATGACAGGGAAGTGTGACTTTCACAGGCCGAATGGCATTAGCCAAAAATGCCACAGCCCTTGACCTATGGTGATCATGGTGTTGGGTGGAGCATCAGGGGCTAGTTCGACCTGTAGCCATTATAGAGGTTCACTGAACTAAATCATGTTTAGTTGCTGATGCGGTCCAGTACAATGTCAATCCACAGCAGTCCATATGAGTCCTTCCAGGTTACAGAGTTCAGGCTCTGGTAATCCACACAGAACCTACTTATACTTCGTGAGGACCAGCCTATGCAGTTGCAGGCACATGGGCAGGATACCTCCAGTGTCAATATGGTGTTGGGTAAATCTGGTTAGCTTATACTCATCATCCTTGGCCATGAAGATGTCAAGGTGTCCATCTCGTAGTGTCCTCAACCAGTACTGTTGTCCCTCCATCAGGCTCATGCTGCTCTGCTGCCATACAGTAGTTCGTGGATTGCCTGAACCATCTATTGGAAGGGTTCCACCATCATGCTGTCATTCTTATGCTGCATCAGGGGGGTTGGCTGCATGTCAGAGCCTGCCAGAACAGTTTGGAGCCTGGTGATCTCTTTACCAATAGTCTGCTGCTATGTTTGCTAGTTTCAAGTCTTGCTGCAATCATGGTGGAGGGTCACTGCATTGACACTGACATAGAATATAGTTATGGGCATGCTGATGTCTGCTCCCAGATGGCACACCAGGTGAAGTCCTATGATACAAGGGTCTTGGATATCTGTGAGACCCACCACCTGCCCTGTTGTCCACCGTGATGCTGAGCTGCCTCTTTCCTTTCATCAGCATGCACACACCAGTAATATATACAACCTGGACCCCGTTGCTTACCTTCCTGGTAGGGCCAGCTCATCAGTATCAGGGAGGACAAGTGTGAGGGCACCGACTCCACCTGTTCAGATTTTTCTGAGAACTGAGTTATACCAGTGGAGCTGGGCTGAGGCAGTTCCGCACAATGTGCCCAACTTCACCATAGTGGTAGCATGGCATGTCAGATTGTGATTGATGTGACTTTGTGTGGGTCACTTACATGATCTGTTCTTCATTAGGTTGGGGTCCCTGATGCTTTGTAATTGGAGACATGGCATGACTGGAAGTTGATGAGTTGTTCCTGGTGTGGACATGATCACCTGTGGACTGTCTGCTTCTATCAGAACAACTGCATGCGTACCTGGTGCCTGCAGCTGGTATGGAGAGTCAGATTTTCCTGCAGGCCACTGGGGATGTGTGGATAGTCCCACTGAAGTCCACTGCGATTGCCCCAAGGGTCATACTGTCCTACCTCTGCTGACTTGCTTACTCTGCCCTCATGTCCTCCTCTGATGTTCACTGGGGGAATCACTGTCCTAATGTCAGTGCGAGAGGGGTGTAGGCCCACTACTCGATTCTGCTTTGGATGACATCTTTATGAGTTGAGTGAAACATAAAATCAACACATAAAATAATCTAGGTATATAAGATTATAACCATTCTGGATGCTGTTCAGTCAAATGGCTATTTCAATATTAGTTTAAATACTATAACTCGTGGCCATAAGTGGAAATTAGCGGGAGAACATTTTAAAACAAATTTGAGGAAGCACTTCTTTACACAGCATGTAGTAAGAGTATGGAATAGTCTCCCTAAATGACCTTGATGGGCCAAATGGCCTCCTCTTGTTTGTAAATTTCTTATGTTTTTGTTCTTAAAATGAAAAAGAATTTGTGTGTTGGAGTGTGTTTTGTTAAGCCATGTCACAATTATTCAACTCCATACAAAATTGTCATTTTGTAAAACTTTCTGAAATTTTTTATGGGTCAAAGTGGAGTTGAAACATAATTAAGCCTTTGGGAACTCTATAATGATCCTTCATTTGCTTAAGCTATGATGCATATATAAACCCCACCCATGAAGGTATTCAAGGTGAGCTGCAATCATGGGAAAGACAATGGAGCTTCCACAAAAGCTGAGAGAGGTGATTATTTCATCACACCTTAAGGGCCTTGGGTATAAGAAGCTTTCCAAAACATTCAACATTCCAAGAGACACCATTGGGAGCATCATAAGGAAGTTTAAAACTCCTGGAACAGTTGCAAACCTGCCTGGCCATAGAAAAAAGCCTAAAATTTCATTAGGGGCCTTTAGGATCTTAGTCAGGACAACTAAGAGAAACCCCCGTGTGACTACAGGAAACCTACAGGATAACCTGATGAAGGCTTGTACAAATGCTTCAATGGCAACTATAAGATGTGCACTGAATAAACAAGGACTTCATGGCCAGACTCCAAAATGCACTCTTGACCACAAAGAATGCCAAAAGTCAACTTGAATATGCCAGAAGGAATTTGGATAAGACTCCAGAGTTTTGGGAGACAGTTCTACGGACTGATGAAACAAAACTGGAACTGTTTGGACATGTGGACGTCTAGTATGTCTTGCATGTGAAAGGCCGGGCTTTTGACTAGAAGAATACCATCCCCACGGTCAAGCATGGAGGTGGGTCGTTGATGATTTGGGGTTGTTTTTTTGCTGCAGGAACTGGGAATCTTGATCGTGTACCTGACATCATGGATTCCCAAAAATACCAGGCCATTTTAAAGAAAAATGTGATGCCGTCTGTTGACAAATTGCACCTTGGTGATCATTGGATTTTCCAGCAAGACAATGATCCCAAGCACACCTCCAAATCAATCAATGCTTGGTTGAGAAAAAGATCGTGGAACACCCTAGAGTGCCCTTCTCAGTTACCAGATTTAAATCTGATTGAAAATCTTTGGTGGGATTTAATGAAGGCAGTTGCAGCATGGAGATCATCAAATATCACTGAGCTAGAGACTTTTGCATGTGAAAAATAGGCAATGATTCCAATTGAGAGGTGTAAGAAGCTTGTCAGCAGTTACCAAAAACATTTGTTGGAAGTTATAAAAGCTAAAGGATGCTCCACAAAGAACTGACGCTGGGGGTGCACATGCACATGTGTTAAAAGTATTATGTTTTTCATTTGATCTTCAAAGTTAAGCAAACTTCTATTGTCAAATTAACTCAGATATGTATCAATAAATGTTTTTTGAGTTTTTTTTGTCATTTATTGTCATTCATTTCATCTACATCACTGTCATGTCTTTTGAGGTGAAGGGGCTGAATTTTTCTGATTGCATCTGTATATACATACTATACATTTTTGACAATGATGGAAAATTAAACCTGTCGTGTATTTTTTTTACTTGGAACAGGTCATGCTAGGTTATCACAACCAGTGACCTGGCAATGAAAATTAAATTACACCCACTTAATACCAAACAGAGCGCAGTAGCAGCATCGAGATGAGTTGCAATGTAGTCCATGTGTCTTGACATATTCTAGTATGGTTTCTAACTTGGCAGAAGAGCAGAACTTTGTTGCCTGCTTTACCTTTTAGAAAACAGTGTAATACCTACAGATATGATGCTCTTGTGTTGATGAGCAGCTGTAATATGGAGTTCAGTGACTGGAAGGCATTATTTCCCTGCTAGCAACCTGTACTAACTGTTGAAATCTGATATGTAAACCCTGCCCATTTGCCCTTCACCTGCAGTAATATACTGTACATTTTTAATGTGTTAAAATATGGAAGCGATCTACTGTTTAGATAAAAAGTCAAAAATCACCATTCCATGGTTGTGCTAGGGGATTACAGCACTATTGGTGACTCATTAACATGCTATTAGCAACCCCTAATCTATCTCTGTGCTATAAACTTTTTCCTCTGGCTTTTTAACTTGCCTTCTGTTTTTCTTTGCTTTTAGGTGTCGTCACATGGGGGGAGCTGTGCTGCTTTGTGATACATAGTTTGGACAAAAACGCTTTACAGTTGTAGGTGAGCATGAAGTGGCAGAAAACAACAGCCTGTTGCTATGTGTGGCACTGTGGAGCTCTGACTGAGGAGACCACGGCAGCGAGAGGTCTGCCAGAAAGCAGGAATGGCTGTAGGAAATAATCAGCAGTGAGGTGATGTACTGTTTATATCACACACACACACACACACACGCACACACACACACACACAACTGAAATACATGACTCACCGGGAAAGCATGCCACTTGGTGTCAAGGTTTCAGAATAGCCCAATGATATGTAAAACATGGCCAGAGAGAAGCTCTGTATCACAGGCACCCTGATTTCTGTCTCTCCCTTGTAGTATTACTTGTTTATACAATTTGGATATATAAACAGAACTGGGAGATAATCTGAGCCCCAGGCCACTGATGATAGAGCACACATGAGTGCCAAGATGTTCTAGTTAACAAAGGGATTTTGACAACCCATGCTGTCAGTCTTAAACTGGTCAAGATTATTTCCTCAGGAATATCAAATGCAGTGAGTTTGGGAATTTGATTGAAAACTGCTTTGTGCAAAGAAAGAAGATGTATTGGCTTCTTTATATGTAGAGCCTCAAGTGTGTAAGTGGAATATGAGTGAATGAACAAACAAGTGATTTGTTCATTATGGCTGTTTATGCCAGTTCTGTTTGGGGGCTTTGCTAAGACTTCACATGTGAAACAGAACAGCAACATGTCAAATAAAAGTCTAATTGAATTAATTTCACAGTGTCAACCCTTTACAAGGTTAAAGCCACCAACTGGGATATTTCTGCCTTTTTTGTAGAACTTACAGTAAACATTCTTCATTCTTAGAATGAAGGTTTATCTGAAATCACTTGGTTATACAGATGGAGTATGATATGGAGTATGATATAGTTTTCTGTTTGACTTCCAGTTAATGAAGAGAACTATTTTTTTCATAAGTCTGCTGAAACATTACAGGCCTATTCAAATATCTCATATTTGTAGCACATGCATTAAAACATGTTTTCATACATGTACTATTTGTTTGGCTTTGTTTTTAATAAGTGTAGCAACTCAGTTTTTCTGATGATGACACATTATTAAATTAATGAAAGGATTTCATTGACTTCTTGATCATATCAAAAAAGTGGGCATTTATGTGTACATCGACCAGCCATAACATTAAAACCATCTGCTTAATATTGTGTAGGTCCCCTTCATACCGATGAAAAAACAGCTCCGATCCATTGAGCTTGGACTCCAGAAGACCTCTGAACATGTCCTGTGGTATCTGGCACCAAGACGTTAGAAGCAGATCCTTAAGTCCTGTAAATTCAGAGGTGGGGCCTCCATGGATCAGAATTGTTTATTCAGGACATCACACAGATGCTCGATTGGATTGTCGATCTGGAGAATTTGGAGGCCAAGTCAACACCTTGACCTTTTTTTGTTTGTTCCTCAAACCATTTCCAAACAATTTCTGCAGTGTGACAGGGTGCATTATCCTGCTGAAAGTTACTGCCATCAGGGAATTCTGTTACCATTACGGGGTATACAGGTACTTGGTCTGCAACACTGTTTAGGTAGGTGGTTCATGTCAAAGTAACACCCACATGAATGCCTTGACCCAAGGTTTCCCAGCAGAACATCCCTCAGAGCATCACACTGCCGCTGCCGGCTTACCTTCATCGCCAGTGGACAGGGGTCAGCATGGGTGCTCTGACTAGTCTGTGGCTGTGCAGCCCCATACGCAGCAAGCCGCCATGCACTGTCTCTGCTAGGCACCTTTCTATCATAGGTAGCATTAACTTTTTCAGCTATTTGTGCTCCAGTAGGTCTCCTGTGGAATCAGACCCACTGTGGGAAAAGAATGCATTTGTGCTGTTATGATAAAAAATGTCATATTTAGCACATTGTAGCACCTTCACCTGCTTACGTACCAGTAATGTCAGTCCCGGTTCATAACACATCGCTAGCTATCATGTTTCTCATATATCTTCTGCACGGCATTTTTTTTAATGTGTTCTGCAACTTCCTCAGCCCTTTTCTTTCTCTTAAACCGATAGTTGCCTGCTTACTTAGTTATAGTAATTTTATGTTGTTGCCATTTATTTATTTCAGGCATATACAAAGTCAAGCCTGCTGATTGTCTGCCAGGGAAAATCCTTTTGTCCTCTTGTGATGTTGCACTTGAACAACTATTTTAACAGTAGCAAGCTGCTACCTTTTTTGTTTGATAATGTGTTAATCTGACCAGCAATAAATTGTTTTCCTGGAGTTGAGCATAGTTGCAGTGTTTTTTCAGCCAATTGTAATGTGATTGAATATGACATTAATCACATGATTTATCATTATCATTATTTATAAGGGGACATGGCCTGAAGGCAGGCATTCTTCAAGGGGTTTTTCTGGTGAATTGAGAAAATCTTTATTCCAGCCGAGGAAGATCATAGGTATTTTTTGTGGTCCCAAAATTTTGGCTATGTTTCAGCTAAGATACCAATTTCCCGAGTACCTTTGACAAAGCTGCACCCCCATGTAGATCAGTAAGTTTTCACATCTCAAAGTGTTATACCAAATGTTTATTAGCCCCAGAAATGAGACAGGCTCAGGAGCTCAGGATGAGCGGCGACCCCTCCTGGGCAAGACTTAGGGGCCACTGGGTCAGGCGAGGCAGCAGCTTAGGGCTAGGGACGGTGGGCGGAGCTGCAGCTAGCTGCAGAAAGCCAGCGGGTTGGCCTGCGGAGAGAGAGTTGGCTTAGCAGCTTCTCGCAGCAGAGAGGCGGCAAGCTGAGCAGTCTCATGTTCAACCATCGTTAGCACATCAGCCAGTAAGCGCTGAACTTACTCCGCCTACTGGGGTTCCACGTTCATGATGAGTCTATCTAACACTTTCCCTGTATCCTGGAAGAAAGCCTCGGCCTTGGGGATCCTCCGAACTGTGAGGTTACTCCTCCACTCTTGGTTGGTATCCAGGAGGGAGGATACGTCTTCCGCCTGAAGGCGAAGAAAGGTGATTCACGTGACATGTGACATGATTGTTAGTGCCAGACAGGCCAATATGAGTGTTTCAAAAACTGCTGATCTGCAGAGAAGAATGGACAAACTGGTTCAAGCAGGAACACAAAGATTATGCGATGTTCATGAATTCCTTGCAGGTAAAGGTCATTCCTGAAGTCCAGGTAAAATACACAAAACAAGTACAAAAACAGGACTACCTAGAATCACAGCTCCCTCCTCGAGAGTCAGGACCTTTTATGCTTTTGCACTTTTTTTGTTGTAACCGCAGCTGTCTTGGGAAAGTGAGTCATGTGATGAGTCCCCTAAAAATTATCTGAAATTTGTCTAACTTGGTTTCTCCCTTAGCTGCAGTGACAGTACCTCAATAGCTACTGAGCAGTTTACTGTCTTCACTGCCACACTCTGTGAAGTGTATTATTTGTTTTCACACCTGCTGAAAAGGCTTTTTGCTTGCATTTGTGTTCTGTTGACTGCTCTCTCGCTAAATCCTCAATAAGTGCTGGATCTTTTAATTACACCCTGTAGCGGCCTGCATCAGATTCAAAAGAGTGATGCTTGCCTACAAAGGCAAAAATCAGTCAGCATCCTCCCACTTATAATAACTTATCTCACCCGCCAGTACACCATGCTCTCTCCTGTCCTCCAGCACCGCTCAAATGGTTCTACCATCTCTCAAGGCACAAAGAAGACATGCATCTAGATTCTTCTCTGTTTTGGCACCTATGTGGTGGAATGAACTTCCCCTATACTGTATGTCCGAACAGCTGAGTCACTGAGGGCCTTCAAATGATGACTGAATACCCACCTCTTTTGGAAGACACTTGTATTAGCACTTCTAGGATTATACATTTATTATTAAAAAAAATTATTTTTTTTAGAGTGATAGTATTCTAAGCTGGGTTCTATTGAAATGACTTACTGATGAGATGTCAAAGCACTTATGGAAGTCGCTCTTGCTAAGGGATGCCAAATGCCGGAAATGTAATTATTCAAAAATGGAGTTTTACAAGGATTGCTGTTGAGAAAAGTACTACTCAAGTAATATATTTGTATACATAAATCAAAACTAATTACGCTCTATCCATTGTCTCCATACCAAGGTTGCTGGTTAATGAAGAGAAAAAAAATTGTTGTTGCCAAATATCAGGCATTAGACATGACACTTGTGCTTTCAGACTCGCGCAAGAAATCTTACAGCAAAACTATATCATTCCATTATAAACCTAAAATTAGGTTTATAAACTGTGAGCTACATCAAAAAGCATTGGGCTAGTTTGTAAAACCTACAGACTACTCGCAGGGTAATAAGGATGTTACCTACATGTAAGTGCAGATTTCTCTCAAAGTGAAAATCTCACTCCAGCCAGCTGACCAGAGTTGCCAACCCTGAAGTTATGCTGCTCAGAACGTATAACTGGGATAAGAAACTATTTTTGTTCAGCTTTGAACTTAGATGTAGACTTTTGTTTGGCTAAATCAGCATGAACGCAATGTAATTAATTCAGTTCTCACATTTGGCCCATACTGGGGAGGCCCAGTCACACCCCTGCTCCACAGTAAATTGTAAAAGGTTGCAGCGAGAACTGTAAACAGGATTTTAAAATATAGCTATATTACAACCATACTCTCATCTCTCTGCAGACTTCCTGTACTTTATTAATTATAAGGCATTGAAAAGCCTAGCCCATGTTTATCTAAGCAAGCTGATGAATGTGTGCAATCTGGAACATGCTCTATGATCGCACGATTCTTAAAACAATTTGTATAAAAAGCTGTTTGTGGTAAAGCCTTGAGATTTAGGGCCCCTAGCATTTGGAAATCTTGGAGAGCTATTTTTTGGGTTGACCTCTTGGTCTCAGTGTTGTGGTCTAAACTTAAATACATTAAATATAGCTGCTGGTGTATGTTCCGGCATGAATATCTGTCATAGCTCATTGTCAGTACTAACCCTTTAAATATGTCATTCCATTTCCCCAAGCCTGGATACCACTGCTCCAGGGCAACACTGTGAGCAAGAACAGCAGAATCTGAGGATTTACAGTCTGAGTCTAAATGGCCACCTCACCATTTGTACTGACAGATATTTGTTTTTCTAGTGAAAGTACTTCTGGAACTTTTTTTTCCTTAACTTCTCTCTTCACATTCAAACACTTATTATTATTGTTTAACATTTATTGCTATTATGTCTATTTTTGTCTTGTTTTAATGTCACAACATATTTGTTAAATGTTTTTGCTTTTTTGGAAAATCTGTATCATAACTGTATGAAATCATTTGAACTGGTAAAGTGCTCCAAGGTTAAAAATTACAAGCTGGTCTGCAATGAATTTGCCTGTAACTTTATTTGGGAACACTTCACTTGACAGAGGCACAGATAGTAGTAACTCAAATATAAAAACATATATTAAAAATATAGTAGTTACATGAGATTAAAGATGTTTTATGATTCATCAATAAAGGACATGAGATCAGTATTTCATTTGTGTTATTCATGACTTCTTCCTTCAGTAGTTCAGAAATGTTTACAGAATTAGCAGATATATTGCACTTTGTGAAACCCAATACTTGTGTCATTCTCAAAACTTTTGCCCATGACTGTAGTAACAAAAATAGTAATTGTTTGGGATAAAAGTTGCATTATGATTCATTAATGATGAATAAACATGGGATCAGTATTTAAGTTGTGTTATACATGATTTGGTCCTTCAGTAATTCCTTCAGTAGTTTGCATGGATTACTGTATCAACAGATATAGTAAATATAGTGCTTGCTTGAGATAAGACATCATCATGATGAACAAACATGAGATCAGTATGTAATTAAGACTTGGTTACTTAATACACGTGTGATACGTGTGTACACGTAGGCCTAGGTCCTTTGATTTTTTTCCGTTTCCTATTTGTTACCTGCTGGGTCCCATGATTGGTTGGAATTTCTGTCAGTCAGTGATGCGCAATGAACAGCTTGTGATGTGGGAGGAGCAAAATGTTAAAGAGATGGAGTTGAAGCTAAAACTTGTGAAGATTTTGTTTGTGCCTTCATTTACACATCTTTGTTTGTAACTTTTTTTCGTCATATATATGCACGGGGAAAGGGACTGGATAGACAAGAGGTGCACACGTATCCATCCATGTAGAGCAGCGGCGGCCAAGAGCAGGTGTGTTTGCAGGTAACCTGTAGGTCAGCTGTTCAAACCCAGGTGTGAGACCTCTTCAGCCAATCAGTCCTCTAATTAGTAATCTAACTAGGGAGCTGCAGCAAAAACCCGCAAACACACTGGCCCTTTGCAGATAAGGTTGGCCACCCCTGACGAAGAGGGTTGTTGGTGCTAAGCCACACCAGGAAAGCTGGCACGTACTAACCCTGATGTGGTTTGCTTGGGTACTGTAGCATGTAGTTTTTGGAGCACATTTAACCACTGGCTCATTCCACCATGGTGTGATAAGAAGCCCTACTGGCCGTCCTTCCTGCCTGCTGCCATCAGACACCATAGCAACTCTTCCCAACGTGTCACCCCCCCACCCCCAGCCATAGCATGTTGGGGAGGGACCCATCAAATCTGGTGCTGCTACTGTATTACAATCTATAGTGTATTAATTATTATAATGGTTATCATCTGTAAATATTTGTTTCTATAATAAGACCACATTTTGTTTTCAGCATATTCTATTTTTCCAGGTCAGCTTGGAGAGCATACACCAATTTGCATTGCATTGCTGTGCACACCACATGACAAAATGGCTCGGGTTCCAGTCTTAACCTCCAGAAGTGCCCGTCTATTTGCTGCAGCCAGGTGTTATGTAGGTGTCCCGTTGGCCTGGTCCAACTGCTCAGGTCCCTAGTAATGAGGATCCTGCGAGCTGGATCACCCTCAGAGAAACACGCCACATGGCGGTAGTGCTGTAACTGACGCTCCTTCACAATACAAGCAATATACCTCATTTGGGTCTCCCTGAGCAACTGCTCGTTTGACACAGTGTCAGACCAGTGCTATGTAAGGATTCTCTGAAGAGACACAGTACCAAACAAGTCCAGTCTTCGTCTCAGGTCACTGGATTTATTTACGTGTGCTAAATGTATGTTTTTCTGAGCTCTGCTGGAGGGCAGAGGAAGTGCTACAAGGGTTAGCTGAAGGTCTGAGGACAGGGAATATGTTGCTGCAGCTGTGCCTTGATGGGACCCCTACACTGGAGGAGGAAAGGACAACCAGTAGACAGCAAGGGAGATTCAGGAGGCACACACCCATAGCTGCTGCTACCACTACCATCACATACACATGTCCCACCTGCAGGGCTGGACTATTCAGCCATCAAAGATTTCACACAAGACTGAAGTGGACGTCATCATTGGTCTTGAGGGAAAGCCATTAGCTGTAAGCTAAGCTAACATACCTTGCCCCTGCCTGCACAAAAAAATGCCCCCTTGGGATCAATAATGTTTATCTAATCTAATCTAATCTAATCTAATCTCAAACCGAATTACACATTGTAACATAAACTACAATTTGAGAAGTTAAGCAAAAAATGTATGTAGATATAGGATTAATGTTTTTGAATGCAGTATTGTTTTCTCTAATGAAATCTGAAAGATGCTGATAACCCTGAGATGGAGGGGTGGTAAAGCTACTCCACCTGCTGCTTGCCAGACCCTCCCACTGCTGCTTGCCAGACCCTCCCACTGCTGCTTGTCAGACAATCACACTGCTGCTTGCCAGACCCTCCTCCCACTGGTAACTATCAGATGGCCTTTTTTCCAGCTTTGTCGATGACTTGTGGTGACAGCTTCACATTCATATGTGGCTGCCAGTTATGCATCAGGACCGTCAGTAATAATAGAAGCCCTCTGATAAGTGCTCACTGAGCATTTTGATTCTTCTCTGACAGTAGAACAAAATGCAAAGCCCTGAAACAACAAGTAAAAATATTTATAGAATTTAAGATATGAACTGCACAAATAAAACACTTGTGAATATAAACATTCTAGAACAGGTTAGCAGGTTTATTGAGTTTGCTCAGTGCTATAGGGGCTATTATTTTTTTATGCCAAAGTATAGTAAACGCTTTTTCCCAGCAGTCTTTGTGTGGCCAGTGTAGAGTGAAGCAGGCAAAATGGGTGGCCTATATCTCTCTTTCCAGTGAAATGCAAATAAGCTTCTCTTATAATGGTATATTCTGACTGGCTGTACTCTGCCATGTTCATTCACACTGGCTGCTTGTCAGAGTACTGTAAACCCTCTGCAGTTCGTGCTTTTTCATGAAGTTTCGGTGCAGGTCGCTGTGACCCCGGCTGGAAAAACAACTGCTAACGCTATTACAGCCGCGGGGCTGACGTCAGCCCTGTGACTTATTATTGTTTCATTTTTAATCAGATGACTAATGCTTGCTTTCCCCCTAATGATATTACAGCCGGTGGTGCTCTTGGATGCCAGCAGCGAAGTACTGAATGCACTTGGACTTGGATCTTTTAGGTACAGATTTTAGAATTGGACAGAACGCCGGTTGACTTCGCCAGAGACTACCATGCTAAGAAATTTAGGAGCAATTTGTAGGCTTCCACATATATTGTGACTTCATATCTCAGGTGTCATATGTAAGCATAGTATGCAGTCATACTTGTATGTGTGTGTGTATTTTATTAACATATTGCAAAATATTTGATATATGATGGTTGTTATTGAGCTCAATAATATGATCACCCTTGCTGTTGTCCTACAGGTTCTTAACTTTTGTTTTGGGGGGCGGTTGCCTTAGGATGAAGAGAATTCATGGCTTCATGCCCCTACATGCTTATCGCTATTCTAAACATAATCTGCAGCTACACACTTGTTGCAGTTTCTTATCATCTCACTTTCTAGAACCCATTGTTCTTGCTGTATCTCCTCCTTCCCCAAGCCAGCAAATCCAGAAGACAGGGAGTAATGGAATTCCTTACACTGAATGTCCATCCTATCAAGCTAATAATACCAATTTCATACCATTATGTTATTAATCTGACACTAACTTTATCCAGTAATGCCAATTTGACTTGAAGCTCATTTCACAGAACAACTTCTTGATGTCACGTTCCAAACATGAAGGAGGAAGGAGTAGATATGAGGGCAAAACATCAAGGGGTTTATTAAAGGAACCGGAACACAGTAAACAAAAGTAGAGTATGTAGGGTCGTACTGTACAGGAGGCAAAACTGGCAGTAGGGAAAAACACTGGGGCACACACTAGGGCGATGTCAATGATCCGGAGGACTGAAGAGGCACACTGGGTGAGCCACAGACGAGAGGCACATGGGGTGAGCCACAGACGAGAGGCACATGGGGTGAGCCACAGACGAGAGGCACACTGGGTGAGCCACAGACGAGAGGCACACTGGGTGAGCCACAGACGAGAGGCACATGGGGTGAGCCGCAGACGAGAGGAAGCTGGGGCGATCCACATGAGGGCTGTAACGAGAGATAAGACTAAACAAGCAACAGGGAGAGAATGAGGGGGCAGGAATGCAGGGTGTGACAGTACCGCCCCCCCAAAAGATGTGTACTCCAGGCTCCAGACTGAGGGGTCCCAGGGACCAAACAGCAGGATAAGAGACCAAGAGGGACACCAGATTGGATAAGGGATGACAGGACATCAGACATGACCAGACCAGATATCAGATGAGCATCCACACAAGACGAGACCAAGTAGAATGGTGGCACCCGACAAGTGACGTCACGGGACAAGATGCTGGGTGGGACGTAAGCAGAGTTAGGGACTAGTGGGAGAGATATGAGATGAGACAGGGAACCACCAAGGGTAATACAGAAAACAATGAACACAACATCGACCAAAGCAGGGCAGACAAGTGGAGAGTCAGAAACAGAAATAGAGAAACAGAAAACCAGAAGAAGACCATAAACCTGGGAAAAGGAAAGGCAGGACATATGGGCAAAAATTAAAATGGGGCAGGAGGGAACAGCGCTGAGCTAGCGGGTCCTCTGGATCCCTGGAAGTAGGACGTTAACCTCAGGACACGGGTCCCCCCGGGCTGCGGGAGGCCAGCAGAGCCAGGTGGAGCCAAGGGGATAGTAGGGCTGGCCCTGCTTTCTTGCGACAACCTGGATAGCATATAATCCTAGGAAATCCAGCAGCTTTCTAAATGATATGAAGTTAGAATGTTTAAACTCATCAGATAATTACAACATTTATTTCTCAAAACTGTTGTTGTGGGATTATTATACTTCAAACCATCAGGTAATGTGTATTGAAAAAGAAAAAAACTTGCAAACAAAATCTGTCTTAAGTTATAATAAATATATTGCTATATTCTATCCATTTTAAACTCTTGTGCAGAGGCAGTGGTGGCTTGATGGTTAGGGAAATGCCCTTGTAATTGAAAGATGGCAGGTTTGAATCCCTGACCAGCAAGGCACTACTGAGGTACCCAAAGTGAGGTACTGCTCCCTGTGCGCTGAATTAGCTGCCCCCTACTATGTCACATAAGGGGTAAATGCAGAGAACTCATTTTGTTGTATTGTGGAGTGACAACTAATCACTTAATTCTAAAAAAAAAAATCTTCTGCAGCTTGATGAAAAGATCATCAAAATCACTAAATGGGATTAAAAAAAATAGTAAAGCTATTTCAACAGCAGGTTTTTGTATCTTGCTGGAAAGCCTTCATGTGGTTTGTTTGGCACTGGTTCATATTGTTTCAGGCCAACTGTTTTATACCTACAGTCAAATTGTACTGTAATTGCTTCGTTGATTTGAGAAAATGATAAAGGGATAGCAAGTAACCTTTCAGTGAACAAAAAAAATCATTCACAAAGTCTCTCTTGATTGCTCTGTTAGACAAAAAAACAAAAGCTGTTATGCAAGATTCTAGGAAGTTGACATGTACAACAAGGAGAGCAAACAACATTCCAGACGGTGGATAATAGTGTGGCTTGATTAGTCCTCCAATGCTGCTCATTGGTGAGTCAGTACTCACATTCTGTCTTACTCTGTGTTCCTGACTCAGCCACTACCACCAGCACACCCCGGCAGCGTGCAGCACCATGCTTAGCGTTAGCAGGGAGCTGAGGGCACCCATGCAGCTGCGTCACTGGCCTGCTGCTGTTGTTTCCAACGCGGTGCAGCCGCCACATTTTCCCCCCAGTCTTTCCATTGGACCTTAGAAACCGTGGTGACTCAGGCCCCTCCAGGCTTCTTAGTTGTTGTCAATGTTATAAAACTCAGTTTCTCAGCAAATTGCCATAATGGTAATTAGGCACAGTAGATAGGACACATGTGGAGGGTTCTGTGTAACGTTTTCCAAATGAGGTAGTCTGGGTGCAGAGAATCGCCAACACAGAAATAAAAAACCTATTTCAAAAATGGAATATGACAGTGTTCCCCAGGCAAACTGAATCACTCTACGGTAACATGATTCAGACGTAGCGTGCGGTTTTCTGCTTTAAGCAATTTCTCCATGCTTGGTCAGCATGCCGTATGACCCGAGCGATACATCATAAAGGTTTTACACTCTGCTGCAGTAATCTGATTAGGACTGGTGACTTTAACAGAAGTGACGTCAACGCGACAGCTAGCTAACTCTAGCTAAGGTTCCAGATGGCTTTTGCATTTAGCTGCCACTCTTAGCTTGCATGTGGAGGGTTAGCCAGCTGGTTCTGGAAAAAGAAATCCCAATGCTGTTTACCTGTCATGTAAATGATAAGTTTGTGTTTTTCTTCCTCTCTTGCCTTCTGGCTGTGTTCATGCTGCTTATCTGAAACTTTAATGGTACTGTATAAAGGCTTCTTCAACCTACCTGGAATACTGTAGTTATTTCTGTTTTGCGTGTATCTGCAATGTACTGTAGACACTAGACTACTAGTACTGAGTAACTGTCCTGGGAAAGGCCCAATATCAAATTGGGTTGAAATAAATTAAAGTTAAAACATTCATGTTATTGTAGAGAAACATCCTAAATGTTCTGCTTTTCAAATTTTTATAAAAGATCAGCTTTTTCAGCTAAAGCCCTTCATTGCTGGATGGAGTAATTATTTGCAGAATGAAAGCCCAGGAGCTTTAGGTGGCAGTCAGACATCAGTGAAGAGGTGCTCCAGATGTTGATCTTTGGCATCTGCCCTTCATAAAGCAGGAGTACAAACCTTTTCCTGAGTGACTCTGTTAAGCAGCACACACGCCATACTAAACAGAAATATGCTATCAAATTTGCATTTATAAACATGAATGCACATAACTAGTGTGCAAGTACACATTCACTCTGTAAAGTGATGCAATGTCTTTTTGTAACAAATACATACTTATGTGCTTTTGCTCTGACATAACAAGAAATTAGTGTGCATTCAAACCTTTATATGGGTAATGTGTGCTTTTTTTGCAGCATAAAGAGAAAATTCATGGAATTATCCTGACATTAGAGTGCAAAAATAGATATAATAAATACTCATTGCTGCACGTGTTGCTTTTTGTGGTGAATGCATACTTGTGCTTTGGTTATGCGCATCCCTATTTATAAGGTATAACTAAATGAAAAACATGACAGTACTTTGATAAAACACTAAAATTACATTTAAGCACATGTTGTCTAATTTTGACATTGGGATTCTGTCTATAATGTAAACTGTAATGGAAACATGTTGAGAACTCCATAGGTTTTGCTTTTTTAAAGTTCGTCAATTGCTTTGGTCACAATCCTGTACTTGTTCTTCCTTTATCATTCTCACTGTCATACATAAAAATCGTGATGATTATCAATGCTGAGAAGTCACTGTGGTGTTATAGCTCTTCTTGTGCAAATAGATGCTAGATTATATTACACTGTAACTGGAGTGCTGGAATCCTGCATATTTTCTTGAACACAGCTTGGACTGAACACTTTTCAGATGAGTTCAAATGAAATGTTAATAAAACTTAATCTACCAGAACATGCTAGATCCCACCCTGAAGGAAGCTGGAGGAGAACCAAAGGTTGTCCTTTTATCAGATAAGGTCTCATCCAGATCCTGTAATTTTGGCAGTGAGAAGACACACCATAATGTTTTTGTGAAAGGGATCTTCAGTCTCACCGGTAATATTGCCTTTATCCCAATCCTCTGTACACTGTACCAGTACACCAGCTCTGCCATACAAGGGCACTAGGTTTACACTGTATCAGTGTATTAGCTCTGCTTTACAGGGGCACTAGGTTTACACTGTAATAGTGCACTAGCTTTACTTTTCAGGGGCACTATGCTTATACTGTACCGGTACACTAGCTCTGCCTTACAAGGGCACTACTGTAGTTTTACACTGTACCAGTATACTAGCTCAGCCTTATGAGAGCACTAGGCTTACACTGTACAAGTATACCTGCTTTGCCTTATAAGGGCACTAGGCTTACATTGTGCCAGTGTACTAGCTCTCACACTGTTGTGCCTTACAAGGGCACTAGGCTTGCACTGTACCAATGCACTAGCTCTCACAGTTTGGTGAAACATGAATTCTCACGCGTCACACCTTAAAAGGACAAAAGGCCTACATTGTACTTGAATGACCCTGTTTGTGAAATCTGAAGTGATGAGTTGCTTACCAAAAGGTTTCTCTGACTGTCAGAAAATCTACTGTTATACAGGCAATTATAGGGATTTCCTCAATTAGATTACCCATTTATTAGTAACATATACTCTGTCTTTTAAAAATATTACAAAGGTTATGTACTTTGAAAAAAAGTTTTATTAAACTACCCATCTCTATACAGTACGTCATAATAAAAAATATGCTTCAAAACATAAATATGTCAATTTTACAGTTTCAACATGTTACTGTTATAACCAAAATAGAAGAGTCTCTCCAAAATCAGTGTTCATTCTGGCAGTAAGAAGGCAGATTACAGTAAGAAAGCATCTTGCCACTGTTATCCAAAAGCAGGCCCCTAAGAAGTGCCAAATTCCCTGGCCAGAGTGAGATAAGCCAGTTGACTAACGCCTTGAATTCCCAAGAAGGCAAAGGTGAAGAAAAACATTCCCTCCCCCACTGTGTAAAACACATTAACAGCTTTCACAATCTGAAAGCATCTCCCAGAGAGGCTCAGCTGCATAAAACCAACTTTGCTTCTTTTTCCTGTCTACTGTTATCTATGTTCTGCTTTTTCTGTCAACCATCTAATTTTTTTTTTGATCACACCGAGTTAGTTTGTAATCAGTCAAGCTGGAGCCTATACATGGCTATTAACTGACACCCCCAGCTGCATTCTGGGACACCCCAATCGCACAGTGACCTTGAACTAGCGTATAGAGGCTGCCCATGACAGTCCTGCTTGCTGTCTGCATCAGGGCTACCTTTTGGGTCTCACCAATTGCACTGTGAAATTGACCTTAGTTAATCATTCTTGTAGCCCTACGTTGAACCTCTTCTAAGGCAGCAATGTCCTTTTTAAGGTATGGTGACCAAACCTGCACACAATATTCTACGTGGGGTCTTAATTAAACATAGCATCACCTCCCTTGACTTAAACTCTACACACCTAGAGATGTAATCCAACATCCTATTGGCCTTTTGAGAGTGGAACATGGAAGCATCAACATACACACCAAGATCTTTCTGGTAATCAGCTACCTTTATTTCAGAGGAACCCATAAAATATCTGTACTTTATATTTCTGCTCCCTGCATTGATTACCTTGCTTTTATCTACGTTAAATTTCATCTGACAGGTATCAGCCCAGTCGCTAATTAAATCAAAATCCCATTGTAGCCTCTGTGCTGCTAATTAATATCTGCTACACCACCCACCTTGGTGTTGTCTGCAAATTTAACCAGTTTACTGTATGTATTGGTGTCAATATCACTAATGTAAATTAGGAACCATAGTGGTCCTAAAATTGAACCCTGCGGTACCCCACTATGAACGCAGGCCCACTGTGACATTGTGCCTCTAATAACTACTCGCTGCTACCTGTCTGTTAACCAGTTTTTGATCCAAGCTGCTACAGTTTCTAAAATCCCTGCAGCTTTGAACTTGACCTTGCCATTTAAAGGCTGTCTACGATGGGCTGGCTCACTGTCTACATCAAGGCTACCTTTTGGGTCTCACTAATCACATTGTGAACTTGACCTTGCATTTAGAGGCTGTCTACGATGGACTGGCTCGCTGTCTACATCAGGGCTACCTTTTGGGTCTCACCAAACCAAAGACATGATGTCACGATCGGGCAGAGAACGAGTGAGCGAGCGGGCGAGCAGGTGGGCAAGTAAGCCCAAGAAGCAAGCGGGCAACGCAGCAGGACGGGGAAACGA
>JAODKE010000041.1:118743-128769 GCA_026779605.1 Mormyrus hasselquistii
AGAACGTTTAGCCTGTGGAATAAAATTCTGTTTATAATTTTTTATACAACGGAGTCTTGTGGAGGTTTCCCTTCCTAACGGACGTACGCGAGTGAAGCACGGAAAACCGGACTCACGGCCACACATAATGAATGGAACTTTTTAAACCCCAACAATGGAAAGAGATGGGCAATGGAAAGCTATTCTGTACCTTTACAATAAGCCTACTTAAACCTTTTAAACACCACTATTAGTAAACTAATAAAATATTCATTTCTAAAAAAATAACTATCATGTTTTTCAAACTGAGTTTGTGTTATCCATGAATTTTCATACCCAAAAAAAAACTATTGACTCAAACTAGTCTTAACTGTCATATGTACATCTATCAAAATCTAAAAAATGTCTACACCAGAAGTGTCCAAATAATGAGCAAGTCATGAGTAACAAATAAGGAATAGAGATTATATAGCATAATGATATTGAGATAATGAGAGATTATGGTTACATCACAAACTGAACTGCCATTATTGTGCTTTTCCACTGCCACAAAGCACTGAATCGTACCCAAGTCGTACCATGAACTGACGGTTTCCACTGTAAATTGTCCGAACAGTACTGAAGCCATAACACTGTCGTAATCATGCTGACATGGCCCTTCTTACTAGAGTCATCATTTGATTGCCCGAAATGCACAGAGATACTGGTGTTCTGCGTATGGATTATCTTAGCTTCTTAAAGAATCCCTAGGAGTTCTGGCAAGACCTTTAACTGCCATACTGAATGCGTCCCTGTTATCAGGTGATGTTCCTGACCAACTTAAACTAGCAGTAATCAGACAACTACTGCAGAAGCCCAGTTTGGATCCACAGAAGCTCAGCAATTACAGACCCATATATAACATACCATTTTTGTAAAAAATTCTGGAGCGGATAATTGCTGCTCAACTTCACTCATACTTGGAGAGACACAACATACTGCATTGTTTCCAGTTGTTCTTTGGAGGCAGATCTGCAGGTAGGAATGTTACTATTTCCACACTCCACTCCAAAGGGCTGAACTCTTTCCTCAGCAGCTCAGCCCGTAACCTGGGTGTCATCTTAGATACAAGACTCTCATTCAAATGAATTGGGGATAAAGTATCGGAGGCGTGCTTCTTACAGCTACACTAAATCGCCAAACTGTGACAATTTCTTACTATCCAAGACACAGAGAAATTGATACATGCCTTTGTGTACAGTAGGTTAGACTACTGTAATGCTCTGTTATCTGGGAGACACACTGCACATTAAATACCTTGCAGCATATTCAAAATGCAGCAGCTCGAATTGTCAGCAGGTGCAGTGAGTTTGACCACATAGCTCCTGCTCTTAGTTCCCTGCATTGGCTCCCTGTTAGGTGTAGAGCTGACTTCAAAATTCTGCTACTTACACATAAGGCATTAGACAATGTCACTAGAATTAAATTTATAGCTACCGCCTTCCTGACAGACTTCAAGTTTACAAGCTGCATCGTCCACTTCGATCACATAATGCTGGCTTCCTTGTTGTTCCACATATTAATAAAGTGACAGTAAAGCATTCTGCTACTGGGCCCCTGTATTGCGGAATGGTTTACCAGCCTATGTTCGGAATGCCGATTTGTCTCAGTCTTTAAATCTTGACTGAAACTCTTACTTCAGTTGAGCTTACCTGCAACTTAACACACCATAATATACTGTAACTAACTGTAACTACTGTGTTGCTGGGCCTTCTTCAGCAGTGCCGTGGTATTAGCTGTCCATGAAATATCCTTGAAGACATATATCCCAGAAACCTTAAGTTTCATACATGTTCCACCCTGTCCCCCTTGATGAAGACTGGAGCATAATCCTCATCCTGTGATCTTCTGAAGTCGATTGTTCACTGTGCACCATTTCACCAAACTTTGCACCTCCACTCAGTAGGCTGATTCATCATTACTGGAAATCGGCCCAATCACAATCTGAAAATTTAATGCGGATTTTAGTGGTGAATGCAATTCCACAGAAGTGAATGGAAAGGGAGTACAGTATGGGGCAAAACCTTGCAGTGTGTTCAGGGTAATGGTAGAGGAGAAATGAGGACCCAGCCATACCAGCTGATGGCGGTCTGACAGGAAGCTGAGGATCCAATTACATAGTGGTATGTTGAGGACCAGCTGGTGCAGTTTTTGGATGAATTGGCAGGGGATAACAGTATTGAAAACAGATCTATAGTCTACAAATAGCATCCTGATGTATCCTGTGCCCTGTCCCTGCAGATGAGTCAAGGCAGTGTGGAGAACTAGAGAGATGGCATCCTCTGTAGATCTATTAGCTATGTAAGAAAATTAACATTGGAGTCCAGGGAGGAGATGATGGTGGCTTTAATGTAAGAGAGAACCTGCCTTTCAAAGTGCTTCATTATTATTCTTGTCAGAGTGATTGGATGATAGTGATTAATGTAACTGATGCTTGTTTTCTTTGGCACTGGCACAGTGATGGCTGATTTAAGGCAGGCAGGGACATATTTTTAACGTCAAGGAGAAATCAGAGATATTGGTAAATACCTCAGCCAGCAGCTCAGCAAGTTCCTGAACACCTGTCCTGGGTCTCCATCCAGTCCAGCAGCTTTGCATGGATTGACCTTTTGTAGCATGCACTGTAAATTATATGAACTTAGTCTGAAGGTGGCAGACCTTACATCTTCTGTGGCTGTAACCTTGACAAGAGGACTGGGGTTGCTGAATTCAAAACTGGCAAAAAATGTGTTGAGATCACTGGCCAATGTGACATCACTGTGGAAGAAGCCAGGGCTACCTTTGTTATAAGTGAGAACTCTCATCAGCATCAGCTTGCCAACCTGGGGATTCAAACCAGTGACTTTCTGATTGCAGATACAGAGGCCTAACCCACTGAGCCACACACTGTTAATAGGACAGCAATGCAACAGCTAAAATGTTTTTCTGGGATTAGCTTGCTTGCCCCAAAGACCCTCCCTGGGTCATGCACATACATGGTCGCACATGCAGGGCACAAAAATTAAATCAATCCATAAGACAATATCTGTGCAGTGGGAAACAGGAGTTGTGCTGCTGGAATGGACAGCTGCATAGCTGAGGCAGTGCTGTTGGAGGTGGGTGACATGGAGGATCAGCTGCCCCCTACCTCTAAAAGCCCTTTGTTTGCCTTAGGACCCCCCAGCCCAGGGTACTACCCCCTCATTACGGCCGCTTACACAAGAACAGTTAAACCACATCTTTCTCTGGACCAGAAAGATATTCTTTTCAAGCCTACAGGTACTATAAAAAGAAACTTGCTAAAGCTGCCTTTACAGCCATTTCAGGCAGCCCCCTTCCAAAGAACACATTAACTTTCCCCCCCTTTTTGTTTTCTTTCAAAGATCCTTCCTGAAGTCACCAGACTCCGCTGCTGTTACTCACTATGCACTGGGTGCCAGTTAAATTGCTCAGATCTGATCACACAGAAACTCTCCCCTATTGTTAATTTACCTGTTAAATGCTGATTTTCACGCCAGAGCTGCTAATTCCCTTACAGAGCTAAATTAAGCTCTTGTCTCTTGACGGCTCTTTTCTGGTGCCACACAAAAAGAGATCTTTGTCTCTGTGATATAATGTTCCCTCTTTGAGAAGTGTGCAAGGCTTCAAGTGAAAAGCTTACTTCAGCTGGTATTTGAAGTGCAATTAAAGGTTTTTCCACTATAGGGCGAGAGACAGAGTTGGGTCTCACCTGATTTTATGATGCCACACGAGGCTGGTAACATTTGACTCTTTTTCTTGTTCTTACTGCACTTATTCAAAACAATGTTTACAAAATATAAATGTTTTTTTCTTTTTTATTAAAAAATTATATTCAATATTACTAATGTACAAGGTAGTTCCAAATATTGCTGCTACTTTACTTGTGCAATTAAGACCTGTAAGAGTATAATTAGAAAGCATGTAATTGAGAATAAGGAGTGCTAATTGCTCCTAATTAATACACTGTAATAAGTGCTTCAAAGTACCACTACAACAAAAATGAACTACTTTAGACAATTATTTTAGGTTATAATTTTAAAGACATAAGCACTCAATTTTCCTTGTAATTTCTCAAAGTAACACTGGATATGAAATTAAATGTCAAGTGTGTTTAGTTTCAGTCCATAAACCTGTACTGGATAACCATTTAGAAGATGGATAGATAGATTAACTATTTATACAAAATAAATAAATAAATGCAAGATGAAAAGCATTTTGGCTTTTTAGCTGCATAGATTTTGAAAAGGATTGGAGCTATGTTTTAGCTGCTTACATAGCTGTCCATAAAAGCACTGAGACTGTCTGACTTTGTCTGATAAGCATTAATGTTGGACATAGAATTTTGGAAGAGAATTAATTAAATCTAGTGGTAAAGATAATAGGAGTCCACCAGTGACGGGTGTCCACATCGCAGTCTGCAAAACCAAATAAATAACATGGCAAGACTCGAAGCTGGGAGACACTCCCGTGTCCTTCAACACAAACATTGCAAGGGTGCTTTGACCCACATTATCTGCCTGATATGCTAATCCCATCCATGTGGCACGAAGCCCAGTTTTTAAATAAAACAGGCCCGTTTCTTTAAGGCCAAATGCAGCCCGCTCTTCTCGATTACACGCAGCATTCTTACATTTCACAGATCCCATTCTCAGTGAGGAATGGGTGTTTGCCTTGGCAATGAACCCCAGTGAGATTGCAATGCACCAAATGGTTTTCAGAGTCTTCCAAATGGACAAATACCATGCAGAAACCTATATCAACTATATGACTATATGAAGAGGAAAGACCCAGGAAGCATAGTGACAGTCAGTGGCCTTGTGTTTTACGTGCTTCTGGGGTCTGCGGCTATAAGCATCTGAGCCTTTTCAACATATTAAGTGATGTATTTCAACAATGAAAACTAACAGAACTTCTCAAACTTTTGTGGTTTGCATCAAATTTTTTTCCAGGTTGGAAGGCAAGAACAATTTTTAATAACAAGGCAGCATTTCATGGACTTTAATGAATTATTCAATATAGAAATCAATATATAATAATAATGGAAAGTTTGTACATCGACCCAGGAGGGAGCACTAGGTTTGCGTGGCTGCTGAAGATTCTAACAACATGTAGATATCATAGCATCACTACAGAAGACAATGCAACAACATTATGTAAAGTCATAAAAACTCATGGTATAATGAAAAATTTGACTAATATTTTCCAAGAACTGTTTATACAGTGTAGGTTGATGGAGAGCTGAGAGCCAGACTCAGGCCAGAAAGAACAGAAAGCAGCTCTCAATCATACATAAGCACAGACTTTCTATGGCCTTTTATCAAAAATCTAGTTGCTCTACAGCCAGATCTACTGTCACGGCAGGGAGTGAAGGATAATGTCTACAGAACAGGGCATTATATCAAACTGAACTCCAATGGCTCAGTGGTTAGGGATGCATGTTTGTAATTGAAAGGTTGCAAATTTGTTGTTGTGTGCTGTGGTGTGTCATAATGACAATTATTTACTAAATCATCAGGGAACTAAAAAGCAAAAGCACAAAACCCAGAACCAATACAGAAACACACCAATACAAGATGATAAAATTAACAAGGAGGCTTACAAAATACAAAAAAAATCCAACTTTACCCCCAAGAAGCCAGCCTCATACTCAGGACAAGAGGGTATCTAACCCAACTGCATAGCCCATTCCACATAGTGATATATTCTTATGTTGTTTGAAATAGTCATGTTTATTTCATCACTTGATGGATGAGTGCTTGGCCAACCAGAGCCACAAATCCCCTCACTCAACAGCTTCTTCATAGATTCTCCTATAGACTGTTCTTCTGACATGCCCTATTGGCGATTGCTCAGGTATAGAAATGGTGAGGAGACACTTTCATTCCATTGTCTGCCTTTTCCCATGATGCTGCTCTACTTTCTGCATTCTCATGCCAGCCATGCTTCACAGATCTGTTTGATCTACCTTATCAGTGTTCCCAGGGCTCGCCATTGCTGAGTATCATACAGTCCTTCTCCCATTCATCGTGTCCAATCTCATTTCCATGCTTGGCCTTCAGTCCCATCCCACAATCCAGAAAGTCATCATCCTTACATCTGTGGCGCCCTGTGGATGTTGTGGCCTGCATTTCGATACACCTGTAGCAGCCTAAAATCTTACTGATATATCAAACTAAACTTACATTCATTGTGGGATTACATTTACAGGGATTATGGCCCCAATTTTGAAGCTGAAAGTCAACAAGTAGACAAGAAACTAAATCTAACAACATACGAAAAATCTGATCATGGAGGTGCCGGTTAAATAAATGGGAGAAGACAAAAGAAAGCTGGATGATCTCCTAATGCTGAGCTGCCTTGTTGGCAGACAGAACACATAGGGAGGGGTTCCTGATGTATGGTTTATTCTTTCTGGCCACCCCCATAACAGCTTGACAGGCTGCCATCTGAGCTGATATCAAAGGCTGTAACACACCTGTGTCTGTTATATCATGGGGGAGACCGTGACTGTAAGCGTGTTGTGTGGGCCTGAGGGAGACCGACGTGAAGGACACAGCAGCTAATGTAAAATTCTCTCAAGACAGCTGTCAGAAGTGGCCGCAGGGGTCACAATATCCGTCCGAATCTGGCATCTGGCTAAAGGACCCAAAGCAGGTTGAAAAGAACCAATGTGTACATTTGTCACCCATTTAAAAACATAACCAAATCGGACAGGGATTAGGTGACTTAATGAATTACAGAGAACAGCACCTCACCTGAGGGCAATGGTGAGAGTATGAGCATGTGTGGTCCTAGGGCCTTCGCAAGCACACGTTTGGGGGATGGTGGGGGGCGGGGGGCCCGTCACTTTTTGCACAGGGAAAAAAGGGAGGCAGAGCAAACAGGCAGGGCCACCCTGTACCAATCCTGTGCATTCTTCCATTTATAAGCATCAATTACCACTCCCAAGAAAGACTGCTGTTTAAATGTCAACGCAAGGCGCACTCCCCTGCAGGGAATCTGATAATGAGACCGCACATGAAGCGCTGCTCTAGCACTCCTGGCTTCCTTCTTTGTCTATCTGAAACTCCCTGATCCTTCGCTGCCACGTCACATGTCTGACCTGTCCTCTTACTACATGGCCGTCTTATTCCCTGACAGCCAAAGTTTCCAGAATGTTCTAGAATGTGTGACCCAGAATAGCCAGCTAGGATCCTAAAGCTGCAGCTTGTAGAGGGGCATGGATGCCCTCAGGTGTGGTACGGCAGCCCACACTTCCACTTCCTGTTTATCATTCCTATTCATTGTTTGCACTTGGGGGATCTTGCTTATCTTATGTCTTAATACATGTATCTCATGCACACATCTCCCCATGGTGTACCAAGGTGCAAAATGGCAGCGCAAAACATGCTCAATGTTGCACTGTCCAATTAACTGTAAGTTTGACTCACACCCCACCCATGCACACCTTCCTCACAGAGATGCTCTCCCTCTTGTCGTTAAACCCTTCTCCAAGTCACTAATACTTCCTCCCATCCCTTTGTCATGCTAAGCTATCACCATCCCATCTTACCAATACATCTATATAAGTTCCATTATACTGTTCCCTTAAATAAAGAACCACACATGAATAAGGTTCCAAAAGGGTGGAACTGATGCCACTAATGTTTTATTTTGTTCTGATCTAGCCTGGCATTAGCCTGGTTAAAGGGTCTTTGCTCTACTGAGGCCCTGCTATCAGATGTCGCACTTATCTTACAAATCCACCCAACATTAGCTACCTCTGGTCCGATGGCAATATATACACAAAGGTCTTTGACAGGCTCAGAAATGTACAGGTGGAGAAACTGTTAGCAATTCAAGCAAATACTGAGGCTCTTTGATGACCACCCATCTGCCACCTCAGCTGCAGTGGAGAGTGACTCAGAATTCTCACTACCTCCGGGTAGGTCTGGTCCCCCCCCACAGTCCAAGAACCTGCTGAGGCTAATTAGAGTAATCAATTTGGCTGTGTGTGTGTGTGTGTGTGTGTGTGTGTGTGTGCAAGCGGGTTTAGCTATACTTGTAAAGCTATATTGCTACACGCAGTGTCCCCATAATGTGATAAATATCCGTTTTTTTTCACTTCATCGATTTTTATAAAATAGAGTTTTTTGAAAACAGAGTAGTGCAGGCAGAGTAGTGTGGGTGTTCACACACAAGCACACGCACGGTCAGTCGCACACACCAACATCCAGGATTCACAACGATGGCAAGTCCAACAAGTTCAAAGGTAGCTTTTGCAAACTGGAAGTATAAGCACTACTTTTCCCTTGCTGAGGTGAAGGCAAAAATGTTTATGTAACGTGTAACTTATGCCAAGTCAAAAATAGTCTCTCTGCGTCGGTGACAAGATGTTGAATTTGATAGTTGTCTCTCACGTTGTCCCACAACAACATTAAAATAGTGTAGATCAGTGTACAATGTTTAATATTTATTTTATAGTTATATTAAATTAATTTTTTTTTAAATAACGCAATACTTACTTTGCTTGGTAATTAGTTACTTTTATTATGATGTAACTCAGTTACTATCTCAGTTATTATTTGTGAGAAGTAACTAGTAACTATAACTAATTACTTTTTTAAACGTACATGCCCAACACTGGTTAGCGTTAGCATTTTTCCCATTGAAATGAATGAGCGGTCCCCATAAGGATATGTTTACCCTACATGTGTGTGTGTGTGTGTGTGTTTGCATAGATCACATTTGAGGACCAAATTGTCCCCAAAGTGTAGTAAAGCCTGAATTTTCCCTACTTTTGGGGACATTTTTTGAGGTCCTCATTTGGATAACATCAGTTTTATAAAAATCTGTGAATGCAATCAAAAAAGTAATGCCAAAAGTTCTGTACTTGGGTTGGTTACTTATGGTTAAGGTTAGAGATGGGTAGGGGTTAAGGGTGACGTGATTGGGATTATGGTTTTTCCCATAGAAATGAATGGACGGCCCCCATTTAGATAGGAAGACCAACTTTGTGGCGTGCGTGTGTGTGTGTTTGTGAGTGACTGCTGTGAGCGTGCCATGTGATGGGTTAGTGCCCCAACCTGGGTTGCTTCCTGTAACCCTGAATTGGACAAGTGGCTTCAGAAAATGGATGGATTTACAGAGCTCATGACCCAGGAAGCATGAGGCTTCAGTGCTGCCTCCCAGTGTTACCACTTTGCTTTATATATAGTGCATTATTTTTGCATGTATTATTTATATAATCCAGATTTATTCTGATGTGATTTCCTGTGATATGTGTACGATCCTACTGTAATATAGGGGTACAGTGGCAGTGTCTACCTCCATGCTTCAAACAGGAGATAAGGAACACTCAACATCACCTCAAAATCTAATCTAAGTAGCAGTAGTATAGCCATGACAAATGGCAAAATACCAGAAACTTTGTAAATATAAATACCTGCATGGAGTAAGAGATCTTTGTTTCCTGGACAGAAACAACATTCCCAGAGTTAAGGAGTTGGGACTTTTGAAATACTATGTTGGCAGAGATACTTAAAAAATAAAAATAAATAAATTCCAGTGTCATCATAACCAATGTGCATGCATCTACATCTGTGATAATTGTAGAGCACTCCAATGAGGCTTGCCCTTCCTCCATGCATTCCAGGCTCTCAGTGCATAGCTGTTTTATCTGTGTCAAGCCCGTAGAGATGCAGATAAATGTAAATGACGCAAATATGAATTTATGTATCTGTGCGTCTACTGAGGCCATTGGAAAATGGAGAGGGCACCAGCGCAGTGCAACATGGCCTGCAGGTGGCACAATCAGGAATAATCTCCATTCCATTTGTGACTCCGGACGCTTAGGGAGCATGTGGCCCCAAGGAATTAGCCAAGAGAGGCAGTTTGAGGGACAGGCCAGGAGAGTCAGTTTGAGGGACAGGTCACTAGATTCAGTTTGGGGACAGGTCACTAGAGTCAGTTTGAGGGACAGGCCAGGAGAGTCAGTTTGGGGACAGGTCACTAGAGTCAGTTTGGGGA
>JAODKE010000041.1:137351-148192 GCA_026779605.1 Mormyrus hasselquistii
TAACCAAGTCAACACAAATATAATAAAATAATTTTAGTTAAATTATAACCATGAATTTACTTATTAAATTTCTAACTACACAAAATAAGTTTAACAGCAAATAAACACTGAAATATATCAACTTGGCTCCCACACATTATGTATGGTCTAATGAAAGATCCAAATGAACCTGTTATTGTCAGTTATCCAAATTTTACTGAACAGTAAAGGGTAATTCCTGCTAAAAAACACTTGTTTTGTTCCAGTTACAGAGACAGAAAACCTCTTTGTAAAATTCTTATAAAAATTATGACAGGAAGCAAGGCGGCCAGGCACTGCAGCCACTCTGCCGCCACTGTATTAACTCTCACAAGCTTGTGGTATTTAATTTTTGTATCAGACACGCATCATGTCTGTTATTAGCTGAGAAATAAAGCAGAAATGTGAGCTGTGTTTTGAATGCGCTAGTGCAGTGGTCCCCAACCTTTATTTCGTCACGGACCGGTTTAATATCAGAAGCTATTTTCACGGCCCGGCCTTTAAGGAGCGGCAGATAAATATACGTATGCATATTGATACGAATAAATGATACGTACAAAATGGGGATATTTTAAAAATATAATAATGGGGTATCTTTAAAATATGTAAATCCAATGTGTATTCCCAGCTTTATTAACAGCATCCTCATAACATCGAGCCAACAACATAACATGGGTGACATCAACTCAGCACGCTTATGCTCTCTGGTCGCCATGGTAAACTTTGAACATCTTGTTAAAATAATTCAAGATTTACCACAAAAACGCAGTACATAAAAATATGACATCACCGCAACGCTGAATCACTGAGAGCCGAACGATCAAGAGACATTTGCTTTTTATACATCTTACTAGCTTGTGGGACTATTTTTAGCGGTAAATATCACGTGACCGGAGTTTTTTATTTTTTCTGTGCAGCCCGCGGACCAGTACCACATGACCCACGGCCCAGTACTGGTCCGCGGCCAGGGGGTTGGGGGCCACTGTGCTAATGAACAAAGAGCGTCTTTGCCGTATTTTTCTTCTTTTCTTCTCAACAGTTAGCACATTCATTGTTAATCTCACAAAAGGAGAATGAAAATATCCCCTGATTAACACTGCATATTCTGTAAAGAAAACATAAAACCTCATGAGCGATGAAAATGGAAGGGAAATCGCTTTCTGGATTTGGTGTTTTCCATAAATCAGAAAGTTATTATTCAGTTCCATTGGTAGCAGACAGAGGGAGGTAAATGTGTGTCCTTAGGGGGATGACCACTGTGAATCATTGGCCTGTTGTCCTGATATCTGCTCACCCCCGTATCTCTCAGCATCTCAGTCAATCAACCTTATCCAAAGCCATTGGCACTGTTGTCATGTTAATTTATTTTCTTAGTTCAAAGATTTATCCACCTCAGCTTACATAGCTTGTACAGAATATGTTTGTCCATTTATGCAGCTGAAATAATTTGCTTTAGTGCTGTCTGAGTTCAAGTCCATGGCCATGTAGCTTTCATAAAGTTGGCCACGGAGAACATAAGAACATAAGAAATTTACAAATGAGAGGAGGCCATTCGGCCCATCGTTTGGGGAGAACTTAACTAATAGCTTATCTAACCTTATCTAGCTCTGATTTAAAGGAACCCAGAGTTTTAGCTTGCGCTACACTAACAGGAAGACTATTCCATACTCTAACTACACGCTGTGTAAAGAAGTGCTTCCTCAAATTTGTTTTTAATGTTCTCCAGCTAATTTCCACTTATGGCCACGAGTTCTAACAAAACTAACTTTAAACTAATATTGAAATAGCCATTTGGCTGAACAGCATCCAGACCTGGCAGAATCTTATATATCTGGATCATGTCCCCCCTTAGTCTCCTTTGCTACGAGGCTAAACAGATTTAGCTCAGCTAACCTCTCCTCATACTGTAAGACATTTCTCTAAGACCAGGAATCATTCTTGTAGCCCTACATTAAACCCTTTCCAAGAGCAGCAATGTCCTTTTTAAGGTATGGTAACCAAACCTGCACACAATATTCTAGGTCTTACCAAGGAATTGTTTAATCATAGCATCACCTTCCTTGATTTAAACACTACACACCTAGAGATGTAACCCAACATCCTATTGGCCTTTTTTATTGCTTCCCCACACTGGCGAGAGTGGGACATGGAAGCATCAACATACACGCCGATGGTCTTTTTCATAATTAGCTTCCTTTATTTCAATGGAACCCATAAAATACGTACTTTATATTTCTGCTCCCTGCATGGATTACCTTACTTTTATCTGTGTTAAATTTCATCTGCCAGGTGTCAGCTCAGTTGCTAATTAAATCCAGATCCCGTTGTAGCCTCTCTGTTGCTAGTTCAGTATCTGCTACACCACCCACCTTGGTGTTGTCTGCAAATTTAACTAGTTTACTGTATGTATTGGTGTCAATATCATCAGAAGCCGCGCTTCCTGCCATGATCATGTCCAGTATTCGTACAGCTCAGCAGCCATGAATGCTGTTAATAGTAAAAAGGGTATTGAAATAGTGCGGCAAGTGAAGGGCATATTCTGACCTCTCTGCTTGGAGATCAGATGGCATTCCTCGCCACATGGAAGGTTGCGGCCATCAATGAGGCAACTTCTCCCATCACCCAAGTCACAAAACTTCAATGGTATTCCCATGTCAGAAGCATTTCAGTGACCATCTCCATTTCCTTTTACCCAAGTCCTTCCATCCTGAAGTTTCAAGCTTGTTCAGATAAGGCCTAGAGGTAAGTGTTGAGGACTAAAGACAGCTTTTGAAATTTTATCCCGCAAATCTTGAATTCGTTGAAAGGACACAGGAAGACTCCGAGCCTTTTGTCTGTAAAGTATCACCTGATTTATCCAAGTTCTTGTAAAAAGGTCCAAAAGTTTTTTAAAAGAAGTCTGAAGCTCAGTTTGCATCATCGATGCACACTTGGAGGTTTTGGGCTGTGAGGAAAGGACTGTAGAGCGGGATCTGCTTGCTTCTACTCCCTGCAAATGACTCAGGGGTTAGCGTGTTATGCTGTCTCCTTCCATTGCTAAGCTCCGGTACAGCTTTCTGCAAACTGCTCGGAGAGCGCTAAGGCGATGTCGCCTTTCCTCACACAGCTCTGCTCCCTGCAAACGGCTCAGAGGGCTGTCGTGTCGACGGCGTCGCCTTTCCTCACAGAGCTCTGCTCCTCATAAATGGCTCAGGGGCACCGTGTCGACGGCGTCGCCTTTCCTCTCAGAGCTCTGCTCCCTGCAAACGGCTCAGAGGGCCGCTCTATCGACGACGTAGCCTTTCCTCACAGAGCTCTGCTCCCTGCAAACGGCTCAGAGGGCCGCTCTATCGACGACGTAGCCTTTCCTCACAGAGCTCTGCTCCCTGCAAACAGCTTGGAGACCTAGCATGTTACTCCTTTTCTTGTTGAGCTTCACTCCCGCTCCCCTTTAAAACAGCTCAGAGGGATAGTGTGCAAAGGCAGCATTGCCTTTCCTCACTGAGCTCTGGTCCTGCTCCCCTGCAAATGGCTCAGAGAGCTGGTGTGCAAAGGTGGCATCGCCCTTCCTTGTCGAGCTTCACTCCCGCTCCCCTGCAAATGGCTTGGAGGGCCAATGTGCGACGATGGGGTCATATTTCCTTGCTGAACTACACTGCCACTTTCCTGAAGTGGGTCAGAGGACCAGTGTGTGATGGCAGCAGCTCAGCACCTCCTTCAGCAGCAGCAAAAACAGGATTAATTTTCAAGTGCTTATTCTTTATCCCTGTCTGCTTCTAGTACTGTATTTATATGTACTGTGATTTGTCACCAGAGGTTCGCTGCTTTTTGCTACACCCAGCATTAAGTCAAAAGTTTTTGATGAGGTGTCACTGAGACAAATCGTTATTGGCCCAGACAAAGAGCCTTGTTTCTTCTTACTCTGTTCAGCGGCGTCCCCTTAGGGTGACATGCAGTGTGTATAACATGTCTCAATACTGCCTAGCTGAAATGGAGACAGAAAATCGAGCATATAGAAGAGATACTGTTTCCCGAACAGGGGACTCAGCCAAGGCCCCTCTGACCTGTGAGGGTTCATGTGCATTTCTGGATTTGCGCTGTTCGTTCATCGTAACTGATGACACTGTTATTCTGACCTTCTCTGGTGTTACGATAATACGTGTTCAGAGGTGCTCTGATATTTTATTATGTGTAATGGTATTCCATGCGGCTGCTTGAGGCAAACACTGTGAAGGTGAAGACCAGAAGCCAGGCTCTGAAATCAGAGAGTGGGAGGCTGGTGAAAGAATCGGTAATGTTGGTCTAATGCTGAAGCGAATGTGTGATCATGTGCAGTCATGTTAAGCCTCAGGGACACTGGACTGCAGGAGGCCAGAAGTGCATAATCTGCACCCCAGAGGAGAGATGAACAAGCCAGTGCCAATGAGCAAAAAAAAAATAAATAAAAAATACCCTCCCTCGGGTGCTGTTAAAGCTCATTTCGTGTCATTAAGGTAAACACAAGCCCCAGATTCAGTTACCGGAAGTTTCCTCAAGGCAGAATGTCCACACAGCCATCCATCATCTGGTAAGCTGTCGGTCCAGCCCAGGTGGTGGTGATCCATGGCCTCTTCCGGTAGGCGTGGGGTGCAGCACAGGGTCACCTAACATGGGGTGCCAGATCAGCACTGGGGGCCGACGTGGGGGAAATAAAAACAGTGGTGTGTGCACGATGGCAGCAGAATCGATTCTTACAGTAGTATCTAGAATGATTTTAACAGATGGCATCTTTTTCTATGCTAAGCACATCTGGGACTCCTTCAGGGCTATGGTTCCACTGCAGCATGCTGCAAGCGGAGAATGCTCTAGTGTATCGTCTGCTGCGTGCATGCTTGTGTGTGCATGCCTGCATCTGCATGCCATGTGCCTGTGAGCGTTATTGTGGTCTTAGCATGTTGACGTTCAGGCGTAAATGTGAGTTTGTATAGATGTCTTTGTCTTACTGTGTACATATACTTGTACGTGCATACCTGTGCATGTGTGTGTGTGTATGTGTGTGTGTGCACATTTGACATACTCCCTTCCCCTGCCACCTGGCTTCCTGCCATCTCACTCTGATGTGGAGGTTCAGCTGCTCGCTCATCAGAACTAAACTCCCTAAATATTCTACGTTCTGCTGCTAGTGGGCCTTGGAAAGCCATTGCTTGGAAGCGGTGGCTGATTAGCCTGGTAGATAGATATATAAAGTGCAGCTATATAAAGAGCAACTCAGACATGAGCAGTGGAAAGAATGTGAAAGCAGCATTCCCACCAACAGCAATCAATTGAACAGTAGCTTTTTGGAGAAAAGGAAAGAAAAAAGAAAGGAAGAGGAAAAAAACACAGTTTACCCCATTCAGGAATCTTGCAAAATTAATACAGTCCAAATAACCGCAGCGCACAAGGAATGCTCATATTTATATTTTATAAACGTTGCCTGATTGATTGTAGTGATAATCTCCCTTTATGTTGCACTGTACCGTGCCTGTTATTTCTCTGTTTATTTCTCTTCAGGGAATACTTCCGAGCGCTGTACTATCTTGGCACAGCGAGTTCTATAATAAGTGCCCTTAAATGCTGCATTCGCAGGCAGGTTTGCGTGCGCGCCGTTTCCCTGCCGCTCATGCGCTCTGCTTTGCCTCATTAAGTTCAGACATTAGTGGAGCTATGCTGTCCTTGACGGGACCTTTTTTCCATGGTCTTTGCACGCATATCGAGGAGTCAGTATTCGAAGCTCTGCCTACTCATGCCTGGTGCCCACGGTCACACAGCATCTCTCGGCCAGGAGGTTCAATAAAGACTCCACCTACCATTCTGTCCACCCATAGTGTACAGCCTTACACTATAACCAAGTGGACCCTACCTGTTCGCACTCCCTGCTTTGGAGCTTAATATGCCCCAGATGTGTGTGTGCTGGTGTGGGGGTTGGTACATTTTAGGGCAAGACATTGATCCAGCAGGTTTTCAGTAATGCCTGCTCTTTCAGGGACCTTGTCTGGTGACTGTATTTAAGCACAATTTGAAGAGTATGAAGTTTAAGCTGCTGGGCCCGATGCTGTGGGCAGCTTACAGTCATGCATCCCATCATGTATACATATCGATGTTTACTGAGGCAGCTCATTTGTCCAAATGGCCAGTGCCCTGACCAGTGAGGCTATGAGGTTATAATAAGGTTATAACAAGGTTATAATAAGGTTTCCTTGTGGCTAAGCGCCTGCCTGCTCCTCCATTTAACTGGATATGCATGCGTTACATTGTATATGATAGTATTGTTGTGGGATATTTCAACATATTTTATTTGAATATCTTGTATGTTGGGCCATGTGCATAGGTATGAGCAGGAGCATGTGCTGAACAGCAGGACAGTCATCCATGGAGAGGGAGGAACGACAGAAATGCAGCTGTGGATAAGGGTTAGGTGTAATCAGCCAGGTCTGTGAGCAAGTACAGACGTGCCGGGAGACAAGGATGAGCAATTCTCAATAAAAATGGCTGCTGGAGACTGAGAAGAGCACAGGGTAAATTTAAAAAGCTGACTTAAAGCATACATAGGCATTTGGTATATATGTGTAGGCCACACAGCTATTTGTTTATATTTCATTGCACACTTTGAGGGCCTACAAAGGCAGCTTTTGACCAGAATTTTGTTCCCAGTGCCCCAGGGAAAGCTTTTGCTAGAGGTTTAGGGAGAGTGGAGGTATAGGCTATATAACCCCTGAAGAGAGTGGAGGTATAGGCTATATAACCTATAGGGAAAGTGGAGGTATAGGCTATATAACCCCTGAAGAGAGTGGAGGTATAGGCTATATAACCCATAGGGAAAGTGGAGGTATAGGCTATATAACCCCTAGAGAGAGTGGAGGTATAGGCTATATAACCCCTAGGGAGAGTGGAGGTATAGGCTATATATCCCCTAGAGAGTGGAGGTATAGGCTATATAACCTCTAGGAGAGTGGAGATATAGGTTATATAACCCCTATGGGAGAATGGAAGTGTAGGCTATATAACCCCTAGGGAGAGTGGAGGTATAGGCCATATTTTGTTTTGTTTGGTGAACATTTGTCTAGAGTATACGTTTGAATGACCTCACAGAAGAGATTGCCTGCATTTAGAGGAGAAAACATCTCATTTGCTTACCTCTCCATTGGTCAATACTTTTGCCTCTTCAAGTGAAAAATGACATCATAGCCTGATAATTACAACAACTCTGTGAAAGGCAGATTTTTGTGCCACAAAGTCAGTACTTCTGACGTTAGGTCAGCCATTTCTATATAGACAGCAGGCCTCCAGGAACTATACTGCCATAGCTCAGGCTGCGGCAGTGTGCTGAGGCTAATTGGAGTTAATAAATTGCCCGTTGGTGTGCATGTGTGAGTGAATGGTCACAGTGTGTGAGTGAATGGTCACAGTGTGTGAGTGTGCCCTGCCATGGGCTGGCCCCCTGTCCAGGATTGTTTCCTGCATCGTGCCCATTGCTTCTGGGATAGGCTCCGGACCCCCGGTGACCCAATAGGATAAAGCGGGTTGGAAAATGAATGAATGAATGAATGAATTCCAGCTGTGTGGTAGCAGAGGGGTGGGGGTTTGCCCTCCAGGGGTGCTGTACAGCCAAGTGACAAGCCTGTTTGTTCCCCTGTGCCTTATTACCAGAAAGGGAAATGGACCTCTGAGACCCAGAACATGCTGACACCCAAATGCTCGATCCTACACCACATTATGTCTGATGTCTGATAGCCTGATGTCTATTTTCTGTTTCTTTCTCTTCTGTTGATGATGGAAACATCCCACTGCTGATTTTATTCCTATCCAAAATAAAGTGCCATTCTTTCTCTGCACCTCCCTTTGTCCTGTAATTCTGCTCAGCAACTCACACTATATAAATGTGTGTGTTCACTGCATACAAAGGCTGAACATACATTCAGAGATAGGGATGCTTGAAGATCAGAGGTCAGCTTTGACTGAAGCTGTGAATATGACCAATTACCAAAAAACAGCCCCTTCTCTTCATGAGAGTACGGTGGCCTAGTTGGGCCATTTCCAGTTGTGTTTCTGCCTGAGGTTGTTGCATAAGGACTTGAATGGGGAACTGTTTGGCTCCCACAAGGAGGTCCTGTGTACCCTCACTACCTTGTTAATGTCTCTCTGCCAGGGCCGTATTGCTGGGCCAGGAGGTTAATGCCAGCTAAGCTTTATTTATTGTTCAGAAAAATGGTTCCCGGCTTGAATGTGCAGCATGGTGGCGTCCCTGATCGGGGGCCTGCTCCCCGCTCCCCCTCTGCGTTTCCGGCAGGGCATTTTGCAGATAGAGGGCCATTGTCCCAGGACTGGTCTGAGTCAGAGGAGGGGGGGGGGGGGTGGTAGACCCTGATTTCAGCCGTTTGCCACTGCGAGGTCTGAATGCCTCATGTCTTTGAACAGAAACAGTCACCTCCAGAGCCTTAAATCAAAGGGGAATTCCCCCGTCATCACAGGGCGCGTCTGTCTGTCTGTCTGTCTGTCTCCTTCAGGCTTGCAGTGAAGTATCATGTGAGACCCAGCCGGCCAGTGGTTCTTTTAATAACTCAGTGTCCTTCACCTGAACTGAAAATGAATAGTGAGAACCAAAGCATACATTTGAGAAGATCAGGCAGGTGCTCGCTACAGAGGAAACAGGAAGGCCTTATAATCCCAGGTCACCTTAACAGGGCTTCTACGTCTGAGAATTGTTCGTTCATTTTGCATTTGGTATTAATCATTTTACAAACCAGCACTAGTCAGACCTTTTCCAGAAGGGAATCCAAAAACAGAAAATAAGGCAGCCTAATGCAAACAAACTCTCCAGAGCTCTAGGTCCCTCTCCAGACCTCTAGGTCCCGGTATGACTTCTGCCTTTCTCAGGCTCTGCTGGGTCCCACATTTAATTGCTCTCTTGGGTGTCTGCGTAAAAAAATCTGTATTTTACAGTTTAACTACCCCACTAATTTACTCCCAAAATAATAGCTTGACTTTCTAAAAAAGCAATTAGAAGGTAAGAACAAAAAGTGATGGAGCTGATCATTCCTGTCCAGATAGAGGCTGTCCGGAGGAGAAGTTGCTAAAGTTACCGCAAATGCTGCCCAAAGTGCCTTAAATCATGAAGAATTATTATTTTGCTGTCTCTCTACCCATTGTTTAATTTTCAGTGACTAGTTATTTAATCAGGCTTGCATTAATATTATTTAATAATAATTTTCTTATGTGATACAACTTTAAATTACTTATATAGTTCATTTTTACCTGAGAAGAATTATCTTAAAGAATTCAATTTTTTTCTCTCTGTGTTGTAGATAAGACCTGAACTTGAAAATGTGGTTAAATACCTCAGGCTGTCATTTCTGGGTCATATTCAGAGAGGTCTTTCACTGACTGTGATCCCATGCTGTGCTAACAGGCCTTAACATTATCTCTCTATCTCAGTCCCTTACACTCACTCTGTTTCCACAAACAGCTCGGTTCACTGACGTAAAAGTAATTGTTCCAAACATGTGGCTCATGTTCTGGTGAAGATCCATAATATGAGAGCTCCAGTTGTTAGTTAATAGTTTGTTAATGCATGCTACTTACTGAGTAGGAGACTGTGGGTAGGCGGGCTCTGTCTTCGGGGGAGGGGCACAGCTCATCTGATCATCTCTGTTCTTTGGTGAGCTTTGTGCTGTGGGATTGCAGATATGTTCGTTAGGGCAGCTTATAAAACACAGAAACAAAGCAAAGCAAAATGTGTCCAGGTCAGCAGAGCTCAGCAAGGATGACACAGCTGAATTTGGGGGGGCAAATGGATGAGCCCAGCAGTGTTCTGATAGCTCAGCCCAGTAGGCACTGGCTCTGATCCATGGATTGGGAATGTCTGCCTGATACACTGGCTAAATCACCCCACAGTTATTCAGCAGTCATGTTCCAAAAGAGGTAGAAGTCCAGGAGCTGTCTGTGCTCTCAAATACTGACAATACTGACAATCAAACCAGTACATAAAACAGAAAGTTCTGTTCCTGTCTTACCTTCTCTCAGGAAAGATAACGCAACTACAGTAAAGTAATGTACGTACAGCTCTATCCATCTTCCAGACGCTTTTCCAGCCTTGCAAATATTCCAGTCCAGTATGTATTTTAACTTCTTTCCGTGTCCATTTATTTGCAGTAAAAAGTTTCATGGAAATGAATTTTAATTCTGTATTTTCATTTTATGCTAAGCATAGAACAAAATTAGACTTTTTTAAAAATTAGAATTGGAATACTAAAAATTAGAATTTTTTTGGATCACCCTAGAACTGTTATTAGGCTGCTGGGACTACCAGATCAATATCAATGTGACATCCGTGTGACATCAGTGTGACATCCATGTGACACCTCTGGCCCAATAAGAAAATAGTATTTATCAAAGCCAAAGTGATATAATCCAGTATAGCTAACAAGACATTGCTTTAGTACTTCTTCTGCCACATTCAAACAGCAGTGCTGAATGTAAACCATATTCCTGAAGGTCATAGTGACTGCATCCTGGTGCCTGCATCACTGTTAGACATCTTCTGAAACACATTGGAATATCTTTGCTGCGATAAACTGATGCAGATACAGTAGCTCCCTTGGGTATGTCAAGGGCTGCCTGGGGCCTTCTTCCCCCCCAGGGGCAGAAGGCTGATGTTCGTCACCGTAATCTGACAGCCCAGGGGCTCGCATGTCTGGGCGGCCTCAGCTGCTGGGGGGCCTTACTCTGCTATTTTGTCTGTGGCACCACAGATCGGTTTACTATTGCCCCCCCCCCCCCCCCCCCCCCCCCCCCCCCCCCCCCCCCCCCCCCCCCCCCCCCCCCAC
>JAODKE010000041.1:148292-159516 GCA_026779605.1 Mormyrus hasselquistii
CCCCCCCACCCCAGCACACCCCCCCACCCCAGCACACCCCACACACCTTTCAAACTGAAGAGGGTGAAATTGCAACATAAAGCACATGTTGAGCACTGGCTGTGAGTGAGAGATTACCCTGAATACCTTACAGGCTGGTATTGCTGTATTCTATAGCAGGCAAGGCTTCCCCGTGAAATGCTTTAGGTACTGTATGGGAAACTGGTAATAAAACTTACAAGTGTATAGCATGTAAGTAAGCAGAAGGTTTTCGAAGTTGCAGTCACATGATTCCTGCACCTCCAATGGATGATCAGACAGGCGTGCCTCTATCAAAGAGCACACCAGGTTTATTGGCATGTTGCAGGTTTTTGGAAGTTGTTCTGTGCAAAGCTTGAATAACTAATCCATCCATTCATTATCTATACTCCTTTATCCATTTGGGACGCAGGGAAGCTGGAGCCAATCCTAGCATCTTCAGGCGAGAGGCGGGGTACACCCTGGGCAGGCCGCCAGTCCACCACAGGGCCAACACAGGCAAACATAGACAAACACACTCGCATTCACACCTATGGACAATTTAGAGTAGCCAGTTTACCTAACCCAAACATTAATTTTCTTATTCAGTCATTCCTGGCTTAGTGTGTTTTATACAGCAGGTAATTTTAGTTGACCCAAGATAACAAAAAACATTTATTTCTCAACCAAATAGTATTACTAATGATAGTTCAGGCAGACAAGGTTCTTTTTATAACTGGTAGCTGTTTCTCCTCTCTCTTTTGTTCAGCTCTTTCTAGTCTGTTGCCCAAGAAAGGGACCCATTAACTTTATTGCAGCAGCAGAGTGATGTTGAGATGTCTGTCAGCCTAATATGGAAACTCCAATCCAGCAGGACTGCAGTGCTCTCCAAACATGCATTTTGTGAGTGGCCATTGGCACAGGCTGGGTTTTCCTGAAAGCTGTCTACTCACAATTTGGGCCCAGAAGATTAGGATGCCACGCCTGTGCAGCAGGCCTTCCTGACTGCTGTCTAACCACACCTCAGGGTTGGAAGGTTGGGATGCCGCATCTTTGCAGCAGGCCTTCCTGACTGCTGTCTAACCAGATCGGCTGGTCACTTGCTTCTGGAGGTGCCGAGTACACAGCGGAAGCTCAGGGAGGATAGGGCTTTTTCCGTTGCAGCTCCCAAGCTCTGGAATTCGTTGCCAGTTCACATCAGGCAGGCATCTTCACTGCTCATTTTTAAAGCTGCTCTCAAGACCCATCTATTCTCCTTGGCTTTTGATCCAGTGTGAGTGTTGTTCATTTTCATGTTTGGTTGTGGTTATACTATGTTCTGTATGTTATGTTAATTTATTTCATTTTATTTTATTATATTTATTTTATGATTTTATGCATTGTATATCCAACACTTTGGTCAGTGGTTGCTGTACGTAAAGGGCTTTATAAATAAAGTTGACTTGACTTGACTCAGGGTTGGAAGGTCGGGATGCCGTGCCTGTCTGTACAGCAGGCCTTCCTGAAGGCTGTCTAACCACACCTCAGGGTTGGAAGGTCGGGATGCCGCGCCTGTCTGTACAGCAGGCCTTCCTGAAGGCTGTCTAGCTGCAGCCTAAGTGAAGACCCTGTACGCACATCAGTGATTGAAAGCCCATATTCACAGAGCAACCTCTGAAATACATTTCATAGCACTAGGTGTTGTCTTGGCTCTGGATTTATTATGCTTCAGTATGAACTGGGCTGGGGGATACTTCAGGGGTGGGGGGTTGCGGTATTCTTTGGGGATAATGGGCCAGCAGGTAGTATGAAAAGGCCAGGCTTCTCTTAATGCTGTTTACAGGATGTGTGCGGCCCATGTGCTGATCAGCAGACATGGCACTCATGGATGCACCACCTGCGTGGGGCCCAGCTCAGATTAGGGGAAAGACAGAAGTACTGACCCAAGGTCATTTGTGAAACAGGTAGGCTGGGCTCTGTCCTGCCAAAGCTCAACAAGACAGGAAAAAAGATGAGTGCATTAATCTACAGTATAAATTCCCAACTCAAGGCATCAGGTATAGCTGATGTATCTAACTTATCTCAAATCTGGTTCCTGATATATATGCAGTGTTTACTTTGCTGGCATCAAACATTTATTTAAAATGAGGCTAAAAGAAAACAATAATGATGGTGTTATGATGCCAGTGGATACAGAATAATAAATGCAGTATTGTTCACTAATCCAATAATATAGACAACTGAAATATTTAAGTTATATTTAAAATTCAATTATTCATTGCAAAAAATATGCATAAATACATAAACATTTTTTTTAAACTATAAGATATTTGTGTACACTTAAAAGGTATTTAAAGGAAAAGTATTTAAAACCTGACCTTTAACCAGCATCATTTGCCATAAATAAATCTGAATATAAAGCAAATGATGGCAGCTGATGAGGGCATACCTGGGAAATGCAGATCAGAGGCCAGGCAGCTGCTGTTCTCTCAGGCTGCACTGAAAAACAAACAGGGCCCAGGAAGGCCTATGAAAGGGGACACTGTTTGGGAGCACAAACATTAGCAGCCTGTCCGGACCGGGATTCCTCTGGCGCTGGGCCAGCTCAGCGTACGGGGAGCAGAGAGGCAGCTGTATGAGATGTGAGACTCCTGGAAAAAAGGGCCTTCCTCTTTCAGCACTCAGACAAGCAGCAACAATTACACTTCTGTGATCTTTATGTTCTTACGGAAGACATTTATCCTTAATGAAGAGATGCAACAGCAGGTAAGAAGACTAAGCAGACCTTTTGATAGTATGTTTAAATCTCTCATGCCCTGGAGCCCCTGAGGTGCAGCACTGGTGAGCCCCGTTTGAAGCCGCCCCCCCGTCAGGGCCCTGTGAGTGCTGCCGCCTGGCTGGCTGACCCTGCGCACCCTCTGCTTGTCAGCTAACTTGATGACAGGCCCCAGCCAGCAGCCGCTCAGCCCTCTGGGTAAAGGCTGAGGCAGAGTATGTTGTGAACTCCCTGAACCTCCAATAAAGCAGCTCTGAAAAACTCTCTGCCAGGCGTAGGACCCCGTGTTAGGGCCTGTGTGGTGCCCCTACCATGCCAACATATGTGTCATGCTGATATGCCGAATGATTGTGCTTTTCACATCAGCATGTTTTGTTTACTGCAGTACAATCATCATATTTAATGTAAAGTGTCATTATGATGAAAATCCTTTCTTGAGATCTCCATCCAAGACACTTTCAAAAACAACAAATTTGAAAGCTTGAAGACTAAATTTCTAGCTTAGGCTGTCATACTGCTGCTGCTGTAATACCATGTCTTCTTGCTTCTTATTTTATATTTTATTTTTGTGTTTACTGTAATATAATGTAGTATCCCTGTAGTATACACTTTGTCCCTATAGTATACACTTTAACAGCTTCATATATGTTTTTTCCTGTCAAAAACAGTAGATTGTTCTGGTCAACATGCTGATACTGTATAACTACAGGATCCTGTAAGCTGTGGTAGTTTGAGCCGATGCTCTTCCAGTGCCATAGTATGTGGCCGGCTCAGTGAGGAGCTCTGTCTGTAGCCTCACAGTTCCAAGGTTGTGGGATCAAATCCCAGCTTTCCCTGCATAGCCTCCCTCTGTGGCCCTAGTTTAGCCAATGATGGAAAAATGTCACAGCAATGTGTCAAAGATCAGATTTTAATATAAAAAGTGTTTTCTGGGGTAATAGCAACAAAAAAAAACAATTTGGAAAAGTGGAACATTCACAAGGTGACATAAATTGTACAACAGTATACGCCTGCTTTTATTTATTAACTAAAAATCCCTAAAAAATCTGTCACAACAGAGGTAATCTCAACAATGACAACATATACAGTTTTGATTGTGTTTCAACAAATGTCTTTTTCCAGCATGTTGCATTTTTTCCTAAGACTATTAGAGTCCACCAGATAACCTCACAGATGAACAGTGTTTGGCTCTTGGATTACACAGTGCTGGTGGTTTCCAGTTTGCTGACCCCCTCTGCACACACAGGCTTTAAGTCAGCACTCCCACAAAAACAATTCTCCTGTGGCTGTACCACGCTTTGGTCAAAGAGCAATCACCTTCGCCCCTTCGTGTAGATTCAGCCCTGGGGGTGCCCCTCTGAAGACCTTCTGCTCTAAAGACCACAGCAATGCTCGTAATCCAGCAGCTCTCCTGAGCAGGGTGGTGCAAACATTTTCCCCCCATTTTTCAGATTTTTTGTAGTAAATGCCCAGAGTTTGTCCAAAGGAATAAAATACAGTTATAATACTTGGCAACTGTTAAAAAAAAAGAAACCTTTGAGAATGAGGATTTGTAAGTTGGGGACAAATCCTCATGCTGATTTCTCACTGAGGACCCGAGCGCCTGTGCAGAGAGGTCCGTGTGTGAGCGGAGCAGCTGGCGATGTGTCATCTTAAGGTCGGAGGTGGGGTGCTACACCTAATAGATAGTGTTGGGAAGGCTTGGGGTTGGCAGGGGGCATGTTGAGGTAATCATCTTGCAGTGGGTCCAGTGCCCTCAGCTGCACTTGCAGGATCTGACAATCATGTTGGAGAGCTGCTCCACCTTGGGCGTCCGACCCAGGTAGTAGAGGATGGTGAGGGGCTCCAGCTCATGTGGCACGCAGCAGGGCGAGGCCGAAGCCTCGGGGTTCAGGGTGCTGTACAGGCTCAGCAGCTGCAAGGGCATCACCAACACAAGAGTTCATTTACACATGTGAAGCTTTACAGAATCACAACCAGGGGCTTTTCTGTATGTCCAGGAGAGCTGGACAATTCAAGTCTATAAAGTAAAACTCCAGACAACATTTTGTTACAGCCAACCATATGAATATAAATGTCACAGAGTACTGGACTGGACATTTACTTTATGAACTTGAAATGTGCACCTCTGATGTCTAGTGAATATAGTGAGGTTTATTGAAGTTTTTGCTTCAATAATTGGATCTCATCCACAATCCTGAGCATAAGTGGTGAGAAAATAAATGAATGGATGTACCTCGTATTAATCGTAACCTACATTTCAGAGGCTATTACTAGGTAGCAAAATGCAGAAAATGATGTTTCTTAACTCAATAGACTGGAATACGACTTCTGCCCTTCACGTTGTTCTTCGTGGGAAATTCCATGTGCTTCTGTTACAATGCTTTGTGTAAACTCACTTAATGGATTGGAAGATGCAATAAAACTGAAACTACGTTGAACTTACCCCTGTTACATTCACTTGCGCTAACTTATTGCGCGTAAGACAATGGTGTAAATTAGCAAGAGAAGATACTGAAAGAGATAAGTTTGCTGGCTTGGAGATTTGTGAAAGGCCCCCTGGAGGTCTGACCGTGCTGTGTGTGCTGTCGGCACTCCGGAGGTAGGGGCAGGGACCCGAGCAGAAGTTGGCATAGTAGCCCTTGGGCTCGTGTATCCACTTCCAATCCAGGTCTTGGCGAAAATCAATGTAGAGGGATCGTACACAACAGTTCTCCTCGTAATTCCTGCAGACAAGAAGAGAAATAAAACAATGAAATTCTCCTGTCTGTTGTAAAAGCAAGCGACCTTATTTACATTCTTGGGGGCCTTTTGGTGATCATTGAACACTCCCAAGTGCCACGGCTGAGTGCATAAACATGACAGACCTGTGGGACCAGGTGCATAATAATTCTTGCTAATTTGACTACGATGTGGGGGTTGCTGATGCTAGATTTATGGGCCAGCACAGAAACAGTACAATAAAGAAGTCTCAACTTGCATGATGTCACTCGTGACTTGGTCATGCTTGCACAGTTTGATGCTCGTGGTTCAGACCCAGTTCAGGTCCCTCATTCAGTCTGGCGTTTTTATCTGCATCTCCATTTATCTTCATGAGGTGCATACATGCCACATCTAGTGATTACACTCAATGGTCCATTAAGGCACTTGATATTTTAACCTGCAAAAACTGTGTAACGCTGGTGTAATTTGTGGCTAAACATGCAGATGAAAATAAAATCTGAATATTTAGCACACAGTGTGTCTGTCCAGTGCTTACGAGAAACAGTAGTTGGTGTCCAGGGCACGTTTGCCCCTGCGCAACGAGGACCGGCTGTCCAGGCGGTGGGGGGGCAGCATCATGAGGATCAGGTGGGGTGAGTTCTGCTCTTTGGACCGCTTTAGCTGGCCCAGGTCACTGTGCTCATCGTAGTCACCCTCTACCCCTGTGTGACAGCAGAGAGGGTCATGGCCGCCGCACTTTCCACACATAGACACAGAAGCACATTTTTCTTTGGGGAAACTTTGGGGACCATGATTTCACTTTAATGCAACAACTGACTTCAAGTCTCAACCCAGCAGACATCATAATAGATCAAATTTGGCAAAAAATGAGCAGTTTTGGCAGCATCAGTAAATAGGGAAATAGTGTTTCTTAAAAAAATATTTGTTTTGTAGAGACATCTGTTTTTCATGACCTGCTATTTTTCTGGGGATTTTTGTGCCACACTCACTCGCACGCACTCACTCAAAGCCACCTGTGACCACCCCCTCCGCTCATAATCATGGGTAGCCCCACCAGGGAGGGAGAGGGATGTGGCAGAGAAGCCTCAGTGATCAGCAAGCAGCAAGGCCTCAGCAGGGCAGCAAGCAAAAAGACTCTGCAGATTTGTAAGAGCTCTGCAAGACCTTCGGAAAACGGAATACAGACGACTGTTTATACCAGGGCCGGATCGGCAACATAAAGTAGCTCAGGAATTTGCCACTGACCGGAGTGGGGGTCTCCCTTTGGAATATAAAATATGGAGTGCTGTTTGTACCAGGAGCGAATCGGCAACATAAAACAATTCAGGAATTTGCCACTGACCGGACGTGGGGGGGGGCTCCCTTCGGGATATAGAGTACGGAATACTATTTATACCAGGGGTGGATCGGTAACAAAACATCTTGAATATTTGCCACTGACCGAAGTGGGGGGGAGGTTCCCTTAGGAATATGGAACACGGAGTACTGTTTATACCAGGGGCAGAATGGCAACAAAAAGCAACTTGAGAATTTGCCACTGACTGAGGGGTGGGAGTCTCCCTTGGTACATTTTGCTGCTGGCAGGGGGGTGAGGTCCAATGAAATTCAGCATTATCCATTAAACTCCTGCAATTGACCTGGAATCAGATGAGCCAGCCCTGGTATAACGGCTATATAATGCCAGGGTTGGGGTAGAGAGACCCGCCCTCACCAGAGAGGCCCACCGATGGCCAGCTCTGGTATAACGGCTATATAATACCAGGGTTAGGGTAGAGAGACCTGCCTTCACCAGAGAGGCCCACCGATGGCCAGCTCTGGTATAATGGCTATATAATGCCAGGGTTGGGGTAGAGAGACCCGCCCTCACCAGAGAGGCCCACCGATGGCCAGCCCTGGTATAACGGCTATATAATGCCAGGGTTGGGGTAGAAAAACCTGCCTGATGTATAACAAACAAATGTAAAAAGGTAGTAGAAAGATTAATGGTTAAAAAATGCATCGTAAAAATAATGCCTAATAATAAGGTCATTGTCGGGCACAAAACTATATTATGTTTTAAGACCAAATTTGCATTCCAAGTCCTGCTCAGCGCTTGTGCTGCCTGGATTTTCCATTTGTTTTACTTGATTGAACAATTCAAATTCAAAGTCTTAGCTGATGATTAATTTTTCAGTGAAAACAAACAGACAATTAGGGCTTAAATCATTTATTCTGATCCGATGACACGGGGGAAACATGCAGTTATTTCAGAATTTAGTAATTATAAACTTTCTGTTATTGCTATTCCAATTTGAGAAAGTAAAAAGTTTATTTGTTAAAATACTAGAGATGAAGGCATCACTGAGGAGGGTAGTGAAGCCCATGGTCAGGCTGTAATAAAATACACCATATGGCCAAATGTACATGGATACCAGCTTGCCCAACATCTCATTATGAAATCAAAGATATTAATATGAAGTTTGTCAGTTTATTGTTGCTTTAATAGCCTCTAATTTTCTGGGAAAGCTATCCATTGGATGTTGGAACATCGCTGGTAGAATCTGCTGCCATTCAGTTTGGGTATAAATTCTGGGTAATCAGGTCCCTCTCTGTGAGTGTGTGGGAAATACCACTTCGCAGCTGAACTTGCTCCCAGATGTTTTTTCTTCATAATCACTTCACTTGTGTGGGACAGCTCTAGCAGTGTAAAAATGTGGCAAACTGACTTGTTGGAAATGATGGTGCTGAGGAATGTCACTAACCTTTCTCATGCAGCAACCACACATTCTGTTGATAATGATTTTTTGCATGAAGAAGCTTAATTATACATGCGTGTCAGCTGGAACTTGCTCTGATTACTTGGGGAGTTCCCATGCTTTTGGCTGTATTCTGGACCACAAACCATTAGGGTTTGGACCTGATGTCCATTGTTTTGATCCCTTTGCATCTGAGTTGGTAGAGTGCAGCATTTGATTTTTTTTTTTCAAAGTTTAATAATTTAATTTACTAAAAAAAAAAATATAAAGTTAAGGAGAAGACATTCTCAACACAAATTCTTTTTGAACAGTTTTGGAAAAATGTGTGCTTCCTTAGTTTAATGCATTTTGATTGATGATAAATGAACACCTCAGAAAAGCCCGTTCTCCGATATCAGAGCAACATGTGCTTTTCTGTTTTCCAGATCATCCCTCACTTATCACCCCATGAATAACAGTAAAGAAGAAGAAACTGTTTGCTGATTGCTAGGAGCTAGAAAGCTGACAGGGCTAATCCTAACCCTAACCCTAAACCTAACCCTCATTTATTATCTGCTTTGTCTGACCTTTGAATTTGACATCAAGTGCTTCCTTCACGTTCTTGATGATGTTGCCGTTGGGATCTAAGGTGTTGCAGGGGCAGTGGACACTGATCTCCAAGCCCAGATTGGTTTCTGGGGGGAAATAGGACCATCATGGGAGGACACTCACATTTCCACTCTGCTGCTTTCTGGTTTTCATTTTAGGGCAAACAATGACATTCTTTCTCAAATACTTCAATACAATTTCCACAAATCACTCCCCTAGTTATACCGGTAAATATTATGGGTGTTATAACACATAGTAATCTAAGATGAATGATTTGATCCTTTTTACTTGAGTGCTCATGAGAGACACTCCACGAACCTCGATGTTTCAGCCACTGCCGCACTGTCGCAGTCACGTCGAAGGAGACCCACTCTGGGGTGCCCTTGGTCAGCACGTTCTTGCCCCCGATGTAGCGCTGCTTAGCGATATGCTCATCTGGCTTTAGGATCTGCATTATGAGACAGACAACACAGTTATCTGAAAATGGTACAGAAGAAGCACTTTCTGGATACACTGTATTTGTATACAATTAAATAAATTAAACCAGAAGAGAAAAGCTCACAGCACCAGCCTTTCTTCAGGCTTCTACATGCAATGCAGTACATGCAATCCTTCGCTTTGCCCTAGTGGAATATATAATGTTTAGAGATACTGACAGCTCATTTGTTCATGTTGCTGCCAGATGCACTCTCCATATGAGTTAACAGCAGTAGAAAATTACCCCGATCTATGTGTGTCTCACTCAGCCTTTTCCCCTGAAACGAGAGGGATCACAGCAGGCTTACAGCAGAGGTGTTTCCATAGCTGCCCAGAAGTGATGACTGAGCCCTGAAGTTCCTGAGACGGTTGGCCATCCCGCTAAACTGTACAGGTAAGTACTAACCTACCAGAATAACACACTCTACCTGTAGATTTCAATAAAGGGAGCAGAATGTTCTTTTGGTAAGACTGCAAGGATCCTTCATAATACCTTCACAGTAAATCCAGACCACCAGAGGATACATCCACCCCACAAACAACCTGAATTCTACATGTATAACCAGGACCAATTATAGATTGACAGTGAACTGGTGCTGTTACTGCTGCTATGTCTAGAATCAGTGATGTTGCACTGTATCTCAACACACCCATGTAAAGCACCCTGAGGTGATTCTGTTGTACAAGGCACTAAATAAAAACATAATGATCTGAATTGAATCCAAGATCTAAGCAGGTAGATTCCTTTTTCCATGTGGTCAATTTAAGCTTCCTAACATAAACACCTCTAGTATTTTGCATCCATTCTGCCATGAGCAAAAAGAAAAATTGTATATTTTGTCATTCAAATATTATTATTTACTGCCTGTCAGAATTCCATATTCATTAAGTCATCAGGTCATGTTTATTTGTGTAGCACATTTTCATACACAAAGATCATTCAAGTGCTTTACAGAAAAAGACACTAAAAATACACATAAGTAAATGCATATAAATAAATATGAAACTTATAAAGATTATTAAAAATTAAAATAACATAAAACATTTTAAAAGATATATTAAAAATGCTGAAGTGCCAGCTGTATCTACGATGTGAAAGTAGTAGAAAGTAAAACGTTCATTAAGGGCTTAAAACTAAGTGGTAACATTTGGGGCATTTTTATGTTCGCAAGAAGGAGGTTCCAGCATTTGGCAGCGAAACGAAAGTGCCCTTTATCTCACCCTGATTTGTTTCTTTAGTCACTAGTTGTTGCAGATCTAAGAGACCTACCTGACATATTCTTGAAAGATATCAGCAATATAATTTTGGGCAAAACCATTTAGTGATTTGTAGACCATTCTGCAAGTAGCACATTGCAATCGATTCAGTAGGAGACAGGGAGCCAGCGTAAGGATATGTGAAAAGGAGTAATGTGCTCTCTCTTCTTGAGGTTAGTTAGGAAACAGGGAACCGGCATAAGGGTCTGAGAACAGGAGTAATGTGCTCTCTCTTCTTGAGGTTAGTTAGGAAACAGGGAACCGGCGTAAGGGTCTGAGAACAGGAGTAATGTGCTCTCTCTTCTTGAGGTTAGTTAGGAAACAGGGAGCCGGCATAAGGGTCTGAGAACAGGAGTAATGTGCTCTCTCTTCTTGAGGTTAGTTAGGAAACAGGGAGCCGGCGTAAGGATATGAGAACAGGAGTAATGTGCTATCTCATCTCACGGTTAGTTAGGAAACAGGGAGCTGGCGTAAGGGTCTGAGAACAAGAGTAATGTGCTCTCTCTTCTTGAGGTTAGTTAGAAAACAGGGAGCCAGCATAAGGGTCTGAGAACAGGAGTAATGTGCTCTCTCTTCTTGAGGTTAGTTAGGAAACAGGGAACCGGCGTAAGGACCTGAGAACAGGAGTAATGTGCTATCTCATCTCAGGGTTAGTTAGGAAACAGGGAGCCGGCGTAAGGGTCTGAGAACA
>JAODKE010000041.1:239299-254869 GCA_026779605.1 Mormyrus hasselquistii
GAACCGAATTGTATAACTTAATATGTATCCAAAAATAAATAGCATAACATGGAATAAACAGGACATTATGGGTACAATGGGTCCTTGTATTTCAAGAATCATCATATATATGGATATAAACATCACCTATTTTTAATGTTACAGCAATTTTCATTTGCAGGGTATAACATACTATACACTGAACTGATGATACATTTTCCAGCTATACACAGGTACTGAAAACCAAAAAACGTCTCTTACCTGGTCATGTTTCTCCACGTCTCTTGAGTGTGTTGACTGTTGGTAAGCTTAGTGTTATGAGTGTGTTGCTGGGGCCATGCAGTTTAGCAGAACTGCAGTGAAATGTTACTTTACTGCACTCCCCAAGGGGGGGGTGGAACAGCTGAAGGGAGAATTAAAGGGCCTTTGTGGAGCCTGAAGAGCAGCACCTCCCTCTGGCTCCAGCGGGACCCCAGTGATGCCATCAGGTGGAGAAGGCCCCCACAGCCAAGTCTGAAAGAACAGCTGGCTGTAAAATTTCAGGGCGCCTGTGGGCACCAAATGCCGGAGGAGAGGGGCAGCGAGGTCTTCCCCTTAGCGTCCTGTACTGGGATGAAATTAAAGCCTGGGTTTGGCTTATGCCGAGACCGTGAGACCAAACCCGACCTGGGCAGAATAGTACTAGAAAATGTCAAACCCAAACCTGACTCGAAACCAAAACTGAGAAAACATTAGCCAGACACATCTATGGAGATATTTGCGTGCTTTTGTGGTATTTCTTCCATTACTAGTGAACTACTGGCTAGGTAGTTGGTAGACGAGAAAGAAAAGGAGGGGTTGGTATGGAAAATGCAAATAGAGAATGCAGCAAATGCAGAAAGAGATTTGCACATAAAAGAAAAATCACATTAAAAACCCTGAGCACGATCTGAGCCCCACGTTCCACATAAAATCCTGACCCAGAACCCCATCTGAGCCCCACAGTCCACATAAAATCTCGAATCAGAACCCCATCTGAGCCCCACGTTGAACATAAAAACCCGATCCCGAACCCCATCTGAGCCCGACGTTCCACATAAAAACCCGACCCTGAACCTCATCTGAGCCCGACGTTCCACATAAAAACCCAACCCCGAACCCCATCTGAGCCTGATATTCCACATAAAAACCCGACCCTGAACCTCATCTGAGCCCGACGTTCCACATAAAAACCCAACCCCGAACCCCATCTGAGCCTGATATTCCACATAAAAACCTGACCTGAACCCCATTTGAGCCTCACGTTCGACATAAAAACCCGACCCCGAATCCCATCTGAGCCTGACATTCGACATAAAAAAACAAACCCATCACGCTTGGGTTGGGCCACAGACCACTAGCCCCCAGGGGCTGGAGCCCTGTCAGTGAAAGTGATTATCATTGCTGACACACCCCAGCTCACAATGCAACAGAATGAAGGGCACGGCCTGGCAGGACTTGGAATGGGACCAGAAAGCGCTGAGGAGCATATTAGCCTGGGGAGGGGAGACTTAGCCGCAGATCTGATAGGCGGACTGCTAACCAGCTGAAAGGCCTTTAGCAAGAAGAGCGGCAGTATTATCAGCTAATAGCAACAGTTAATTATCAAAACATTTATTTCAGAAGTGGACGGCGCTGCCTGCTTGAGTGGCATATTTACCCTCTCAGAAGCTTTATTACCCTCAGGTCCTTCTGGGGCATTATCATCTTCTGGATGCTGCTCCGCCATGAATTGCTGATCAACTCATTGATATTCATTGTGAAACAAAGCCTTCCAGTTCATCGAGATGGGCGAGACAGAGTCCCTGTGTGGAATCCTGTACTTCTAAACTGAGGAATAATCAGTTCTGACTTGAGGATTTATTAAGAAGCAGATTCACTTTGTGACTAACCATGTTTCATTAAAATTAGGTCACGTTCAAAAGTGCATCTTGGACCCAGAACACAGATGTGTGTGAGAGGTGACTCTAGCCTTATTCGTAACCCTCTTTCTCCTCTCTGTCCCAAATTGAGGGTTAACAACCTTGAAGACGACTAGAAGATGGCTAACGCCCCTAAACAAACCTCTCCAGTGCAGTGGAATTAGGCTGCCTCCAGGTGGACAGCTGGTGACCACAGTTTCTCTTCTTCTGGGTAGTTAAATCATAAATATCTGTTAATGAGATTGGCTGAGAGTTTTGTGTCACATGCTAGATTGGCAGCTGAATTCACTCACCAGATTCAGTCTGTCAGTCCAACATGCATCTCCCCTAAAAACAGCAACACAAATACCTTATTCAGCATGAATTTTAATTATACATAATTTAAGGTGTGTGTAAACACATGCGCATAAAACATGCTTTTTAAAGTAACAGGTAAATGCAATTCTGTTAGCCAATAGATGTTACTATGGCTGCTTGAAAGCACATGGTGATATAATTGCAATATATGCGCATATACAATACTCACCAGGGTTTTAGATGATGGGCATAAACTCAGTACCATACGGGCGTTTATTTAGCAATCTGCTTATGAAATTGCAGCCATAAGTAAACACCCATATAGCACCCAAAAGTCAGTGACACAGCACATTTTATATACTCTTCATCTAAAATGCTGCAATCAGCGGCACTGATGTCTGCCAACTTGCATCCGCACCACCAATTTATCTGACACCCTCCTGGTAGATAATAGTAAGTTGTGTTTGGGTTTTTTGGATTATTTCTGGTAGATTTCATCTCTTTTTTTGTTTTATAGATCACATAATATTAAGAGCAAATATTTCAAATATGATATCGTGGAGCCCCAAGTATTACTAAGATTATAGTTCTGTCTTTTCCCCACTACTACAGTAATTGATATATTCAGTGGTCGATTTCAAGGATTTTTCCATTCCATGTTTTCATGAGGGAACTTTTTGGGTATGTCAAGGTCATCCGCTCATCGAGGCTGCACTGCAAAAAAATAAGGCACAAATTCAGGATTGACTTTAAACTTATATGAGGTAACAGCAGTGTGTGCAACGTTAGCAGCTGGGAAGAACCAGTATAATGCTTACCTAATAAGCTTGGCGTGGCAGCATAATTACCATCTATTTTAGAACAGTCCATGTGTATTTTAGTAACAATCCATACTGCTGCCAATATGGCAATAAAACATCAGAGAGCTGGTAAAACATACAAATGAATGTGAAGAAAACAAAGGAAATGATTGTGCCCCCCCCCCCATCCTTTCACATCGGAGATTTTGAGGGGGTCTCCTCTTTTAATTATCTGGGAGTACACGTCTTTGACAAAGTCATCTGGAGCATGACCAGCCTTGAGAAGGCGGCCCACCAACATCGCTACTTGGTGAGGCACCTGTAGCGGGCTGCCCTTGGCCGCTCAGCCCTCACATCCTCCTTCAGGTGTGTGGTGGAGAGCATCCTCCCAGTGATTAAAAGGAGCACTTCCCCATGTTCGAGGCCTACCCTCCGTATCAGCGAGGCCTGCATTCAGATCAGAGGTAAAGGTGTGGAAGCTCAGTAACAGTGGCCCTAGAATTCTGAGCATAATTTTATAATCTTTTATTAAACACTCGCTGCAATGAGTTTTCACAATGTGTTACTGTTTACAGAGTAAATATTTTTATCTTTTTTCTTTTTCTTTACAGACAAAAGCAAATGGGAGCAGCGTGTGGCTCAGGGGGCTAAGCCTCTGTGACCGATCAGAAGGTCGCCGGTTTGAGCCCAGCCTCTGCTTGTCTGCAGGTCCTTTGGCAAGACCCTTAGCTCCCAGGCTGCTGCAAGTCGCAGGGCAAAAAGGGGATTTCCCACAAGGATCAATAAATTATCATCGTCAAATGCGGCGTCTTCTGTACTCACTTTCTGTTTGACCCAGAGGGAATCATCCCAGCCTTTGCCCTCATGACGTACTGATCAGCCAGCGCCAGCCTGCATTTAAAGATCTTCACATTATGTTGTTTTTGGCACACCATTGTTTTGGTTGAAAAAAGCTTTTCTATTTGCAAGCTATTATAGCATGGGTCAAGAGCCAGAGGTAGTTAAGTAGATAGCTAAGGAAAAAGTAATGCTTGCCCTAGAGATGCACGACATATTGGTATTGGCCGATATTCATTAACAATCAAGATATCATCAGCCCAGTATTTCAATCTCAGTCAATACTTCCGGCTGATACTGAGTAATAATAAAAATCAACTATTAAAATAATGGAGATGATGCATTGAAGAATAATCCATTTTCAGTTCTGGAGGGGATTTTGGTCCATTCGCCACCCACAACAGATATCTATGTGGATTTATGATGCAGGTCATTATTACACATTCACTGTTGCATCTACAGTCCTGGTCGATGACAGTAAGCATCAGGCTAAAACAGAAGACGTCATTTCAAATGTACAAAAGCATGTTCGAGGTACAAGGTACTTTATGGTCATTAGCAGTTGCAACATACTACAACATATAACAAGAGCTCAACGTGCGCCTGCATAAAAACTCTGAACACTGCAACAATAGGTAACATCGGGCCATGGGGCAATGGGCATTTCTGTTCATAAATACAAGATGAAATGACTGAAAGTAGTGACCCACAGCAGGTCTATAATTCATGATCACACATTCACTGTTCCATCTACAGGCCTGGTGAGTGCCAAAAATCAAGCTAAAACAGATTATGTCATTGAAATGAGCAGAAGTATGTTTGTTCATCCTACAAGAGACCAGAGACCCCGGCTTTATAGGGTTTGATTCGTTTCTGTACAGTTCAGCAGTTGGCCTTTGAATAATCAAAAACAAAAAAAATAAAAATAACAAAAAATTACACACTCGCGGTACTTTTTACTTGGACTGGGGAAGCCCGGGTGACGCTGGCCAGAAGTTCTGATTTGGCCCGGCGCAGTACGAATCAGACCTCAGACTCTGCGGCCCCGGCGTCCGGCAGCCCTTAGACCGCAGACGGTCCCCTTTCTCCGATTGCGGCGAGCGAGCACCCGAAAAACGGGAGCCGGACAGCACGGTGAGTGGCGAGCGGGACGGACAGGGAGCAGTGAGGGCCGGACTAACGGGAGAACGGGGGAGTCGCGCCGCTCGCTGTCACTCATCCATTCAGTGAGCAAATAAAAATGCTCATTTCCCATCCATCCATCTATTCATCTAATCATTACTGCTGTCGGTGGTGTTCTTAGTAGTAGCAGCTGAGGCATTATTAGTAAACTACAAAGAAATAATGTTGACAGGAGGGACATGTCTTGAGGTAATTCTGAAATACGTTAGCCTTCAGTTAACAAGAAAAATAACATTTTCTCAAAAGTTGCCGGCAAATTCCCGTCGTTACATATACTTACCTATTTGTTTTGTTTTCCGGTGAAACAAAGTACAGAGATTTTATTAATTTCACTGCAAAACATTTGGTACATATCTAATGTATCAGTCACAGTACACTCACAACGGAGGGAGGGCACTTAATGACAACTTCACTTCTTTCTGCATTTCTACGAGATTATAATGAGCTTGCTGAGCACTGATTTGCTGCGTCTGGCCACACCGCTCCGCCTTCGCTGGCTTCCTCCGGCTAAATAGCCGCCTTCGTTCACCGGAGGCCGATGTCACCGCTGGCGCGGGCGGACAGGTAAAGCTTCTTCTCCGTACCGTCACGTACTCTCTGTCGTTGGTTGCATGTTTATGAAATCTGTCGCTTTTTATTCTTTCTTAATGTTAGGTATGTTACATTTTTTTCTTAAAATACACAAGGTAGATCTTAATTTTTTATAGTATCATGCATTGCTCATTAAATACTTGAAACTTACTACCAAATTTTAAAAAGTACTGTATAGCCTCCGTAGGGCAGAAATCACATTACTAATATTAAGATTAAATTAAAATTTCATTTGTGTAATCATATATTTTTGCAAATAACAATTGGCTTTGTCGAGCAAAATAGCTGACACAAAAGTTTACAATTGTTTGTCATGTATATGAAATATTTTTTTTACCGATAGATTTCAGTTTTTTCGGTTGTGATCCGTTCTGAGAATTATAATGCTAAAGTACCATTCAGTCTAATTTAAATGAAAATGAATTCTCAAACTCAAAACTGCTGTGTATTGCCAATTACATTTTAATAAACCTAGAAGGTAAATCTTAATACACAACAAAATATGCACTTAATTTCATATTTATTTTAATAAACCATAAATATGGCAGTAGGAATACACAGATTATAGGTCAAGGTTTAAGTAAGCATTTTCTTAACATCACTTTCATGCTAAACTAAATAGCTGTCATTTGTTGTGAGAGCACAGCCTTGCAACATGATCACCGATGGACAGGTCAAGCTTTCTGCATGCATAGGCTACTGTACTATTTTAACCTGCACACCAGATACACAATTAATATCTATAATTCACTTTCTATCATTTTATATTTTCTAAACAGCGGTTCAAGTAATGTGGTTTAATGGGTGGCCTTGGGATTGCTTGCCATATGTATTTACTACAAGATAGATAATATGTATAATATAACGGCAAGATGACAATATAACACTGCTACCTACATACAATCAGCAACACTACAATGTTTGTCATAAATAATTCTAGTATCCGTCTTCCGTTTGTACTATTGAATGCTTCATGTTGCCGCTGTTAGCACCTGTATTTCCCTATTGAATACTAATAATCTATCAGTCAATTATTTTCAAGCACATACATACTGTAAAGCCTTTTCTGTTACAAACACTACACTTGATCAATATGTTAATAGAATTTAGCTTCCTAGTTTTAGCAACCAAAAATACTCAGGCAGTTACAACTCAGACAGTGAATTTGAAATGAAAGTTTTATTTAAGGTTTTCCATGAAACAATTATGTAAAATCGCCACAAAAGTGACATATTCTGATCAATATGGCGACATTAACATGCAGTGCATCATTTTCATAGGAACATTAGTGTGATGAGCAACAGCATGGATTCTTCCAGTGATACTTACCTGAGGAAGAACAAACCAGGGACTCTCCATTCTTGCTTTCATGGAAAATTGTATAAGGACTCTCTGATATCCTATTCAAATAGTTCCATTATCTCCCAGCTCCTGCGGAAGACTATCCAAAACAAGGCGGCTTTGAAGGAAGGCTTCCTCTACCTACCCGCTGCTGTTCTGCCCAGTTCCCACACTGCAGACTGCAGCCAAGAGAACTGGAGCTGTAGCTCTTTCAAGGAGGGTATGTCTCTGAAGCAACCTTCCATGGCAGCTGGTTCTGAAGACGACCCAAGACACAATGAGCACCACCAGGCCAAGCGTGCAAGAGTAGAGAACATAATCCGAGGAATGGGAGGATCACCCAAGGCACGACCACACCACGAGTGGGAGATATCAGGCACCAGTGTCAAGGGACCAAGGGAAGAAAAATGCATGCAAATGTCACAGACTCTGGAAGGGGGCTGTATGTCTAGAAGAACCAGCAGCGTTAAGGATGAGGAACGTCACAGTCTTAGGCAGCAGTTACAGACCATGCAGAGGCTCCTCAAACATCTCCAACAGAGGGTCCTCCAAATTGACAATCTAAGTGAAACTCAACAGGAGGATGGGGTGGAAGAGGTTCTTCCAAGCATCATGTATTGTCATAACACCTCACTGAAGAAGGAGTTTTTGGAATGGCCAGATTGTTCACTCCGGGGGGACCCAGACATCGAGTTTGAAAGGAAAACCAGGCATGTCAGAATGAGTGAAAAACAAACGGTGCCGAATGGCAACATTCAGATCATGCACAATGAGGAGGATCTGCAGCTATTAGAGGTACTTAAGCATGAGCTATCAAGGGCTGTAAGCAGAAGTGTGGATTTAGTCTTTAAAAACTTCTCTGCAATATCTAACCAACAGCCACAACTGCTTGCAGGGTTAGATTGCAACTCTGAGCTTAGTGGTTCCTCAGAACCATCACTTGGAGCAGATGTGATTATAGCTCAGTCAGCAGAGCTTACCAAAGGGGCAGACATGCAAAATTCAGAAAATCAAACTGAAGCACTGCCTCTAGTCATTCGCAAGCCACATTCTGGTCGGCCATGTTCTATGAACCAGGTGTTGAAACAACCGCATGATATGACACAGTTGCCACTGCAATTCAAACAGCGTGTCACTTTTCAGAATGAGATTCTGGAAAACTTCCTCAAATATGGACCCCATGATGACCTCAGGGTTCCCCTCCAAAGGATTTTGCCCACAGACGCGTCCTCTCCACAAGCTCTGGACTTACCCTGGTCTTCCAAAGTATGTCCCAAGCTGGGCTCCAGTCACATAGACACTGAAGCCATGGAGACCCAACCAGCATCTCTGGGGCAGGAGACAATGGAGGCTGCTTGCTTCTCTCAGGTGAAGTTGGAGCATGGAAATCTGCAGGGTATGGTGGAGAGGAACCCATATCTGTCACTCAACATATCCTTTAAAGACACCACGGTCAAATTATTCCTCATTCTGATTATGGGTTTTTAATAATGCTTGGCAGTTTGTTTGAAAACTAAGTGTGTCTTCAAGTTTATATCAATGGTTTAGTTTCTGAGATTCAACTAGCAGTCAGGGTTCATACTCAGTGAGTAATGTGGGCCATAGTTTAATGTTTTAGAAAATGCCAAACCAACCATGCAAGTCTTCTGTTCAGCCACTGCCATATAGACACATGCTACTATAAATGAAACTGGCAATGATTTTGAAAACAAAATTCAATATTAATATTGCATTTATGCACTGTTTTGCAACTTTATATTGACAAACAATGGTGTGCTGAGATCTTTATGGCTTTGTTTTGATCAAATGCCTTTGTAAACAAAGGTAAACCAGAAAGATTACACATATTTCCTCCCAGGCCTTGATGACTTGGTGAGACCTCAAGGAGAATGATATCTTTGATCTTGGTAAATCTAAAGAAAACTACAGCAGCCTATATAATTAGAGCAGAATGATTCGAGGAACGTCAAAGGCAAATGAACTCAGGGCATCTGATAAGGACCTTGATGAACAAACTCCAGCTACATAGTTTATATTTTAGGTAACAATTGCAAATCCATGCAGGATACATTTGAAAAAAGTACAGCTACAGATGGAAACAACCCCTCTGTCAGTATGGACCTTGAGGAACATCCTGAAGGGGAAAAAAAAAAGTGTAACATTGAAAACAGCGGCAGATGTTCCGTTTTTATGCAGGTGATGTGTGTGTGTTACATTGTGGGAACCAAATGTACCCAGCAAATGATAAAAACCTGTCATTTTGATGTAATGGGAACCATTTTTTCAGTCCCCACAAGGGGAAATTCAATTTAATAAATAATCTATGGCTGCAATCAAAAAAACTAAAGATGTCAAAAGACTTTGTTTCTTATGGTTAAGGTTTGCAGGATTATTAATTAGGACTAATTATATTCAGGATTAAGGTTTTTCCCTATAGAAATGAATGGACGCTCCCCTCAAAGATATGACCATAAACACGTGTGAGTCAACAGGATAGTGAGAGGATGCTTTCTCATGAAAGACGACAGAATATAAATTGGTGCCATTGCACATTAGCCTGCATGCAGAACCATCTAGTCTCTAATTAAAATCCCTTAAGTCATTTCAAAAGCTATTTTGCAAATAGGAGTCTTATTTACTACTGAATCCTTTGTGAATTCACTGTCCTTCTATTGTGTTTTTAATTAGAGACCCAGTCTCATCATGCTGCATTCTTCAAATGAGCGACCGTGGGTTTGATGCAAGTTTGAATTCTTGGAGGCCACATCGCAAATAATTCTTCTTTGACTTCGGGCTCGATAAGTCCCAGAAGCACTCAGTGTTTGTTGTGTTCCAGCATCCATTTGCTTAATTAGCATAATCGATTCAAGAGTCCTATTCAGGTAGAAATCATCAACTGGCTGAAATTGGACTGAAATTACAGAATCATCCAGACCTGCAAAAGGCCATATATAATCGCTACAATTTATTGGACTGTGTTTAATCCAAAAAGTCATGTTTCAAAATATAAAACTATAGTCCTTAACTTTGGAACATTCAGGAAGGTCTAACCCCCAACCATTTGAAGAAGGCAAAGTTAATGTTCTTCTACACTCGCTATCCCAGCTCCAGTGTGTTGAAATCTTTCTTCCCTGATGTGAAGGTAAGCAGTCATACTTTTCCCCTTTGTAATAAAAATGCACAGAGTCACTGACAGTGCATGACCCTGCCCCTTTCGGCCCGTCATTCTGAAAGCTTGAGTGAGCGAGTTCCTGGTGAATAGTTAATGAAGGACCAGGTCAAACATATGTTGTGCCTTCTGGCCTTTTTACTCATCATTCACCAAACTTCTGGCCACATTAAAAAGGGGAAAAACATGCAAATGTTAGCAAAATGGCCTTTAACACTAATATTGAGCCGGCGCCCAGGAACACTTCCACACCTGAAGGCCAAGACTTGTATGAGTAGAATTCTCGCCCCTTTGCCCTCTTCGGTTGGACTTTATTGCAAAATAGTAAATTAGACTAGAATCCCAAAACATTGAACTTTATTGTACTCTAACGTTAATTTGAAAAGTTTGTAGTTAAATTGCAATCTTAAGGGGAAAAATATCACAATCCGTAATGTAAACTGTGCCATTAGCAAGAAATCCTTATGCATTAATCAAAACATGAAATAAAAATAACAGTAAATCTCAAGCCAGAGATTACACAGTACACAAATTTTATTTTTACCTTTTCGGTCGGAAAAATAAATTGCAAATGTCATGGAAGGCTGTGTAACAGGCAGCGGCGTCAGGATTTCCGGTAAAATGTTTCAGCAGGTAATTTCATACTGACCTGAGCATGCTTCTTCATTTCCTCAGTTTAATCGCTGCATTACCTCCCAGCTCATCAAGTGGTTTAGCAATTTCCGTGAATTTTACTACATCCAAATGGAGAAGTTTGCCCGCCAGGCCATCCTGGATGGGTCGGGCGGCGTGAGGGGCCTGTCTGTCACCCGGGACTCCGAGCTGTTCCGAGCCCTCAACACGCACTACAACAAGGCCAACGACTTCCAGGTTGGTCGGATATGCACCTTTTGCATGTTCATGCTAACTGATCGTACGTAAGACAGCAAAGCACAAGGCATGTATGCAGACATAAATGTAGCAGTTAAGAATCTCTTCCCCCCCCCCATCTATGAAAACAGTAGAAACAGAAATTTAACTTTTGTAAAAAGGAAGAATGGCAAGAAACAAATGTCACAAATAAAAACGCAGAACACATGTCCAAAGATGACACAGTACTGATCATCTTCCCAGAGAAATGCTCATTTCTCAGTAGTTACCCAGTTCTACTTATGAACTGCAAATATTTAAAAATTGAAATGAGCCATTGGGACTTTTTCGCTTTATTACCCTGTTTAAAACATTTATCAAACATAACAGGTTACTATTTGATGAAATCATCAAACATTGCTTATTACAATTTTAACAGGGCAACTACTAATCTGTAACTGTTATCACGTTTCAAGAAACCTTCCCAACACTGTTCATGAGCAGACTGTTTCTCAGAGAAAAAGATCAGGACTCCGATTCCACCCCAAAGGAACATCAAAAAGCAGAGGGTGAAGCCCGTTGGTAGAGACAAGCTAGAAGCTGATCTTCCCTTCAAAGCTTAATCAGTGAGGCACATGGCACCTGTGCCAATGCTGTCATTTACCATATTTTCTTTCTTTTCAACACAGGTTCCTGAGAGATTTCTAGAAGTTGCTGAAGTCACACTGAAAGAATTTTTCAATGCCATTTTACAGGCTAAAGACACAGACCCTTCATGGAAGAAAGCAATCTACAAAGTCATATGCAAACTGGATGGAGATGTGCCAGATTATTTTAAATCATTCGCCTGCTCTTAGATATTGATTTTGCATAAAGTACTGTGAAAAAGTCTTAAGCAAAAAATGTTTTTAACATAAAATGTTTAAATGATCTCTGTGTTGGCGTAAAACTGACATAACTGTCATAGTGTGTCAGCCATTTCAAAACATCTCCTAAAATTACCACCGTATTTGCAGCATCCATCCAATACATTTTTTTAAACAACCACTACCCCACCTTGCTTGACTAATCAGCCTTACTGACTTTTCTTGACTAATAAATAAATTGAATGAGTTGGTGGTGAAATTTAATAAATACACAGAATGACTGAGTTTCTTCTGAGGAGAGGTTTGGGAACTGAAGTGGTGTTCATCTAGCCATCCAGAAAGACATCAGTGACTTTTTGGAGAATAGATGGAATTCTTGGTCATTTTTTAATCATGTCGCTGTTAATTTGTTTTCCCCTGAGCAAATATACACGTACTACCAAGACAAGCAAACATTTTTCTTTGACTAAGACTTTTACACAGTACTGTATATATAAAGCTGCCATTTCCTGCCCACAGCTAGATCAGGTCACTCCAACTTTTCATGAGGCATAATATTGACAATTTACATTTTGTGGCTTCAGAAAGCAACAATCATTCAGTGACAATATTTAGTTGGTTGAAATGTTTATGATTTTATCCTCAAGGCAAAGCTTGTACATGTTAAGGATGTATAAGGCAAAAAATACAAATATAACTGAAATGTGTAACTCGTGCTAGTCATTTATAAATTATATACAATGTGAAATTCAATGTACTGAAAGTATATATTAAAAGATTAGAATGAAATCTTTAATTAGTTTATCCTAGTTTATTTTAAACCCTTAAATTTAACTGAAGTAAAACTATTTTCCAATATGCTGAGTTGTGTTTAGCCATTAAAAGTTTATTTTCCAGTTGCTGAATTTAACACACAGATGCAAAATCAACGTGCATGATTTCAGTTGAAACATTAAAAACTGCAACCGTTTACCCTGTATAAAGCGAAAGTATATGATCTGTAAAGGAGTCGTCTCTATAGCATCATTGCGTGGTCGTATTCAAGACAGACCATGTCTTAATGTCGCAGCCAAGCACCAGTGTCACAGAATGCAAACCCCTGTGAGTCTCTTTCCTCACACCCCCTGATGAAATTCACGGTCAGGATTGAGCTCAGAGTTGATCAAGCGCAGAGGCACCTTGTTTTGGTCCAGACCGGTCATCAGCACCAATTAAGACATTTTGTTTCTACCGATTGTTTTATATTCTGAGAAATGGCAAGTAAAACCATGAGATTTTTCACAATTTTAGTATTTGATGCATATTGTGATGTTGCATTTTTGTTCCCCACACAAACACTTTATTCTGTTTTTATAAGTTTCACATGGAGAGAAACCTGAAGTTTGCACTAAGAAAAGATACGAAGCCACACGATCTCCCACAAGCTGCTCCTGAAGGGGTTTCAGACATTTATTGTTTTATGTTAAAACAGGCAACAGTACTCACTGGTGTACATACAGTACATCAAGTACAAAATGAAAAGCACTAATTCACCGCCTAATGAGACCACTGGCATTACTGTAATTCATTTTAAAATTGTGAAATTGGGTGTGTCAGGGAAAGCAGACTGAAGAATATCTACTTGGGAAATCCGGGGACAGAATTTACAAGGGTACTGCAGTACATGGTCATTTTCAGTGTTTGCGGGGGGGCTCATTTTCAGTCAGCAACCTGTAAGAAAGACGACACCAGCTGAAATACAATATATACGTAGAAATATATTTGGAGGAATGTAGGACAGCATAGCGTGCAAAATACACTTTAAAAAAAAAAAAAAAAAAAAAAATGCATGTGCGGAATAACCAAGATTTTACCCATTTGTACAAAGAAATGGACGTCTGAATAAATGCTGAAAAGACTCATATCAATTAGTAACTAAAAATAAATTGAAACACTGCCAGTGCTGTGCTCTACACGAAATTGTCCAGTATGACTGTCCAACACAGAAGCAGCTTAAGCTCAGAGTATGAAAACTTGCCTGCAGCTTCCGACTGATTTGGCTGTAAAATCCTCTTCTTAGAAATACTTTGTGCGGTTAAGAGCTCTCTGAGCGAGCTGTCCGCTCTCGTCGGTGATTTTCTCCCAGTCCGTCTGGCCCACTACAAAGCCGATAGCGCGTTTCCTATCCGCATCCTTTTTCTCCTCCAGATCGGCCCACCGCACCTATGGCAGACGGGGAAGAGGCCCGGGCGGGCCGTGTCACCAGCAGACAGCTACCACCGATCGCCGGGGGCGCCGCCGAATGGTCGGGCTGCCTTTGTCACGCAGGAGGAGCGCTCCCGCAATCGAAGGAGCAGGCCATTACCCTCTTCTTGCCTGGCTCGGACAGGCGCGTAGCGTAGTCGTCAGGGAGCTGCAGGAAGTCCTCCATGCCGGACACGCCGTCATAGCCACGCTTGCGCTTGCCACCGCTCACCAGTCCGTCGAGCTTGTCTGCAAAGAAACACCGCTGGCCTGGTAAGTGCCGACCCGAAAAGAGAGACCCCCGCATCCGGAACTCAAGACAAAAGCAGTCTGCAGCCCTGGCCTCAACAACAGAATAAACGAAACTCTACTTACACTCCATGAGAATCCATTATTCCCTGACAGTGATACTTCAGCACTCGATCTGCCAATGTTTCAGCATCATGAGTCGCAAGTGCAGATATATCCGACCGAACCTCGATTTGTGGTATCGTTTGATAATAGCTTGGTGATGAGCCAAGTAGAGCCAAAATGCTTCATCAATTCCCAGAAATGCTTCAACTGAAGATTGTTACTTACTCCTCATAAAATCCCAATTAAACGCCCAACCAAATACACAATCAAACATAAAAATAATAAACCCATGATCCTTAGGATACTACAGCACAACAGGAGTTCCTGGTTTTGAAACTGAAGACTGCTTCACACGCATTATCATGCGAGTATATGGCAGCTGTCCAACTTCAAAACCTCAATGATTTGCTTTTTAGGGTTTATGGGGACACCACGATTTGGCTGGAAATGCCTGGTGTGCGAGATTCACACTCTGTTTCATTAAATCCTGGACAAACCGTTTTTCCCGTTTGGTAACACAAGGAACCTAAACTGATGCTTTACAGATGCATTATAATGACCGGCTGGTGGTACATCGTGCTTTGTGCTCTGGGCATCTGCAATGTGTATTTGTGGAAAGGAGTGAGATAAGGGCGCCTTTCCCCAAATACCGCAGCCGCTGAGGACTTGGTCACACAGGTCATTGCTCCTCAATCACCAAGTGTAACCCAAGTGGCTTTCCCTGCTCTGCGAGCAAAAACATTTGCCGAAAGCAACCGAGCCGCCCCAGGAAAGGGATCGCGAAGTCTGCACGAAACAAAGAGCAGCACTTCTGTTAAGTTTTTAAAAGTTATTTATTTAAAGACAGTGATCATTTAAACACAGCATTTATTTATGCACAGTGCAAAACTGCACAACACCATATTGGAAATCTGGGGAATTTACACATCACTCTGTGCAAAGAGTCATCAACCTGAAACTGCAATGCACAGAAGGAGTGGTGCTAAAAGGACAAGAAAACAAAAAAGACAAAAACAGAAAACAAGCGATACCTACCGAGCTTGGCCTCAGAAGTGTCCATCTCCCATTTGCTTTTTGGAATGTAACCCTATATTATACATAGAGAGAGACTCCAACAGTTAGATCTTAGAACAGTTCGGGGA
>JAODKE010000041.1:267746-281201 GCA_026779605.1 Mormyrus hasselquistii
GGGGCGGCGTGCTCATGGGGTGGGGCGGGGGCATGCGAGTCTCCGAGGAAGGGGACCGGTACTGCCCGTAAGGTGGCATGCTAATCACTCCCCCAAAGGGGGCGCCACCATACTGATGCTGCATGGCCCGCAGGGTGGTGACCCTTTCCTGCAGGTGCACGGATGTGGACTTCATCTGCTCCTGCCACTGCTTCCACTGCGCCTCGTACTCTTGCAGCTGGTCCCGGTGCGGGTATGACTGGAATTGCTCCTGCCACAGCTTGAACTGGCGGTTCCACTCCTGATAAACGGGGCCAAACTGCTGCTGCTGCATCTCGAAGTGCCTCAGCTGCACGTCCACTGGCATGTTCTGGAAGGCAGAGAGTCAGGGTGGCATCTGGAGGCTGCTGGGGATAAGCAAAGGCGTCAGAGGGACCTTACCTGTAAGTGCGTCGGCTGCTGGACAAACTGCTGGTATTGCTGCAGGATCTGCTGCAGCTGCGCGTGCTGCTGCATGAGTGCCTGGTACTGGAAACCCGCCCTCTGGTGCTGGGCCTGCTGCCACTGTGCGGCGGCAACCTGTAGCTGCTGCAGCCGAACGACTTCGTCTGGATCCCCTGGGGCAGTGACGAGGGACTGCGGGCGATCACAGGACACGCACATGTGAGGTCGCGGGACGGTATAAAGAAAGAAAAAAAGTCAAAATAAAGGAATAAAAAGGGGGCTACATTCCTGCAGCTGAAAGAGTTGCTCATGGCATTTAAACAAATTCAGCTAAAGATAGGCGACCATGTGTGATATGAACATAAGCCTGAACAGAAGATTTAGTTCATTAAGATGGTCAGGATTTAGTATTTTCAAATTTTATATACTTTTTGTAATATGCAAATAAGCATGTCAAGCAATTAAAAAAATCCTTACTTAAGAAGATACTGCACACAGGAAACTGGAATATGATACAAGACCATCAGATACAAACTACTTTTTATAACAAACTTACACAAAACAGAAAACAAAACAGAAATGTATCCTGTCTTACTATACGTTTAGTTTTGGTATAGAAAATCTGCTTGCCCTCACTGGCATGGTGGTACGTCAATATTAGCCTCTGTATATAACTGCAAATTAATTTCTGCAAGCACGCATGTATCCTGCAATGCACTTGCAGTGTCAGCTGCCTCAAACTTCACCATTACACTTCTGTACTCAGGAAGTCTTTATATGTGTGTTAGTACAAAGATACGGACCAGGACCATGTGATATTTCAGACAGAATAGAACAGCGATACTTTATTAATCCCCATGCATGTGAAAATTCTCTTGTTTCCTACCCCATCTTGCTCTCGAGACAAGTGACAGCAAGCTTGGGGGTCACAGTACACGGTCAGCCAGCATGCAGCACCGCCAGAGATGGGGTCAAGGGCCTCTCTCAGGGGCCCACAGATGTGTGACCAGACCACTGTCAAACTGAATCTTTATACTTCTAGTGTGTCAAATAATCTGGTGCTGCTTCTGCAAGTCTCGCAAACAGACTAGGGCTGCTACAGTATATATTTGCCGTGCACTGTTCTGCACATCATTTACAGTCTGGTTACATACAATGAAATTAATGAATTCAGTTCTTGACATGGACAGAACCTAAAACAAACAGTATGCTAGTTGTGGCTGTGAGCTGGTTATGGCTAAAGCTGGTTACAGGTAGTAAGGCACGCAAAAATATTGTTTTCTCGATTAATCTTTTTTTAAAAAAATTGTACAATTTGATATCAATCTGTAAAACTTTTGGGTCAATCTTTTAGTCTAATATGCATTTTTTCCTGGTTTTCGAGGTTTATTTCCACAATGTTTAAACAAGGCTGTACTGGAACTTACCGTGACACAGATTTTGGTGCCAGTTAAATGGCTGAGCTGTTAACCGAAATATTTGCCCTCTGGTGCCCTGATATCAGTACTCACTAAATTTTAGCTATTAGTTGCCTTAAGTACGGTTAAAATGCTTAAAACTAAATAGTCTGAAGTGGCCATATTTCACACAAAACAGCTTAAAATTGTTTGATGGCCATTTTTTTCCCAAAAAGTTCCAGGTCAGAAAGGACCCAAACATGTTAAACTGTATTTTTGAGTACACTTTTAACAAAGTACACCAACAGTGGAGAGGAGAATAGAGTAGAGAGTAGCCGATAAGATGAAGACTGCGTGTGGCCTGTTATATCGACCTAGGATATGTGGTTGAAAACAAGTGAACTGATACATAAATGGGTAAATAAATGAATGAACGGAGAAGCAATACAAATGAAAAGATAAAAATTAAAAAGCTTAAAAAATGAAATACATACATAAACTTAATACTACAAGCTATGAATCAAAATGTATTTGCAATGAAAACTAAAACCCTCCTTAGTGACATTACTAAAAACACTGTTTAGCACTGGAAATTAATTACTGGCTAATGTCATGACAGGCAGAAGTGTCTAATAAAATATGATTTATCACCAGAAGGGTCCTAGAATGTGGAAATGATGGTGGAAAAAAACAACATAATGTTAAGTACAAGAATTCCTGTTTACTCAAGGATTTGCCTCACAGGCTGCAAAAAAATAACATGATGTATGGTATAATTTGAGGAGGGGGACAGGGGACACGGGCCGATCTTGCACCCCACAGGGGACACGAGCTGATTGTCTGCTTAAGGTCTGAACAATGTGAAAACCTGCCATGGTAGAAAACTACACCCAGTGACTAGAAAAAGGAACAACACACTGACATTTATGATGAACTGGAGCAGGTTCCAAAATTACTCCTTTTAAACTAAAGCGATACCAGGATTAAACCAACATAAGGATTTCTACTAAATTTAAGAACAGGAACAGAGATATCTTTCCTTACCTTGGAATCCTCGGGTGGAGGAGGAGGTGGCGGCTCCTCTTTGGGAGGAGGTGGAGGGGGTGTGCTTTTTGGAGGCTCCACCGGCGGTGGAGGGGCAGCGGAGCCCTGGTTTTTGGGTGTCTTCTGGCTTTCACCATTGTTCTGGGTCTGTTTGGCCTTTTCAGTCTTCAGCCTCTGTAGATTCTGAAGGTGCTGCTTGTACCAGTACTGCTGCTGCTCCTTGTCATGAAACGTTTCAGAAATAACTTGTTACTAATGGATGCTCACAAGACACAAACAAACCTAGCTTAAACCTAAACCTAACTTGGTAGTGTAAACCTAGAAGATAAGCCATTCATGGAGACAGGGACCACACCACAGGTCCTTCTCGGCAAGATGAGCCGAACTTATCTAACGAACTATCCAATTAGTTTACCTTGTGCTTTCAAAAATTGTAAATGTAGATGCTTTGTTCTTTATAATAAACATTTAACAGAGGCGATTGACTTCAGACAGCGTACGTCCATCGAAAACGGTCTGTCCAGCTCTGATATAGATATAACCATAACATTCTTCTCACACAGAATGTAGGTAAAGTCAGACAACAGAGCCTCTCACCTGTAAGGTCATAGTGGAGAAATCGGGCTTCTCGTCCTTCTCTGAGCGGGCAGAAGCAGCGGGATCCGGTTGCGCGGTGCTTTCATGCACACTGCCCGGGGTACTGGAGCCGCTCTGGTGCACTAACGACGGCGCCGGCTCAGGTGGTGGCGGCTGTGCTTCTTGCTGCACAGGGAATGTGGGCCCTCTGGGGGGCTGCTGGCCTTGATAAGCTGAAGACGGAGCACTGGAACCAGAAACCGGATAACCAACGCCACTACCCTGCCAAGAGCCGCTGGCGGAGCCGCTGCCGTATGGCCCGTTGTTGTGCAGCACTGACTGAAGTTGTTTCTGATGCAGCTGCTGCAGCTGCTGCATTTGCTGAAGATGCTGCTCCCGAAGGCTGGAGAAATTGGATGCTGGCGTCGCGGGCGCAGTGGTGCCGTAACCCCCGAACACCCCTCCGGCAGGCGGCGGTCCCCGTAAATGAGGAGGTCTCATTCCGAAATGCTGCGGAGGACCCGGGGGAGGCTGATGACCACCGCCATAATTTCCCCAAGAGGGGTACATGCTTGATGTCGAAATTCAGGCTTCCGGGGGGTCACAATAAAGCCGACCCGACAGCAAGTACTTATTAAGCGAGTAACTCGTTTAATCACGCCTTTCATGTAAGCCTAGTCCATCACCAACATGAATTTCATCGTACCCATTTCCTTCAGCTACTTCACCCGCTGTTCTGCTGCACCTTGATTACGTACACAAGCACGCAGACGTCATTTTGTCTGTGCGCATGCGTATGTTTGAATAACTTTATTGACAACAAGCTCTGGCTAGTACATACAGTACATGCAAGTGCTCTGGGTTCCCAACCACCGGTCCGCGTGTCAGAACCAACCCGGTCCAGAAATTTAACCGCCAGCATCCCACCCCTGGGTGGGCAGATTTTACCGTTCATTGAATGGTTAGGGACCCCTAATATACACGATCGCATATATCTCGCAGAAACTGCATTTTTTTTATTTTCGAGGTGAAAACGAGAGAAAACAGGAAAGAGTCCCCACTCCGATCTTTCGCCAAGAAGCCGTATTTTTACATTGTATTATATTGTCTTCTACCGACATCATGCACGCGCAAAATGGGATGTTTTAGATGCTCATTCATCTGTCCCTTCTCCCCTTTTTGACAAGGCGATTTTTGCCTGTGCATTGCTATTATCAAGTAGAATTTTACCAAAGAATAATATGCCCGTGGATGGAAAGCAGTAACGGCAAGTGACACTCATCGATATAGGGACACTGACAAACAGGGCGGCGTGACATTTCTTCTTGCTTTGCTTTTTGGACAGCATGTGTTTAGTAATAAAAATCCTTAACGTTGTTGTTGCAATATCTGTCAGCCTTTTTAGGCGATATATATTTGCATTTGAGAGAAATAATTTCAAGAAACTAAACATAAATAGTTATGTTTATCATACGAAAATGTTTTTGCTTGTTAATGTAATAGAACTAGATTGTCTTCCTTCAAAGTGCACTTGCAATTTGCACTTATTGTATTTTATTATAATTAGTGTATTATATTTTTGTCAGAATATTGAATATTCAACATTCAATCTGCAACATTTATTTATTAGTATTATTTATTTTGTTGTTCTGTGTGTTTTTTTTTAATAAACTACAGCTAAAAATATATAATTATTTTGTTTTATTTTGCTTCATTAACTATTGCATACAGTACAGATCCATGACTGTGCATCCTTTCACATTTGCAGCCTTCCCTCACATACCTGGGGCTGCTCTATCTGTGCCCAGCATGCCTTTTGGTTTGCATTTTTTCCTGCTTACACTGCTAGCAGACACTGACGAGAAACAGTCTGAGTACACCAGCTGATCGAGTCCTTCAGCAGCCTGAAAGGAGTCTTTCGCTCTGAGAGTAATCTTCAGATAATAGTTACAGCAATGCATAAATGCCAAACTCTCCTGAGGTGTTTGATGTGGTTTGTTACGTATCAATTTTCCATTCTCTTTGAATATCTGTCGCTGTGCTCTGGCAGTTTATGCTATAGTTGGTACTCTAACATCTTGCCCCTCTGAAGGTCTCTGCACAGCCCTGGTCAGCATCAGTATTTCATTATATATGTTTATATTATTGAGTCTGTGAAGGTAAATGAGCATTACTCCTGGAAACTTTTTAAAGATATGAATAACATTGCACACTGTAGAGTCCTTTGTGGTAGGAGAATAAATTTTAATTTACGTAAGAAATGTGTAAGAATACTGGATCATTTAATTTTCATTATACTGTATAAACTGTGGAGATCTGATTATTTGGCAGGGACACACCTGATATATACAAAATAGAAAGAAAAAAACAGTCCAATGCCTGACCGCACAACAGAACTGCCATCCATTGTGTGGATGCATCATTCATTTGTTTTGATTTATACTCAAACTATTGAAAAATGCTTTGTGCATCCATATTTCATAATCTGATCTAAGACAAACTTGCAGCTTATGGCATGAGGCCCTTCCATCCTCAAATGCTTACGTTTGTTTAGATGCCTGAGTGGTGCCCCACAAACAGTAGTCTTGAACGGTAATACATGCTGGATAATCATAAATATTAAAGCAAAAGCCAGCAATTATAATGAACATATAGGTGAATATAATGAGCTGCTATAAAGCAGATGTTGTTGTCCTAATGTTTTCATACTCTTTCCCTGTGGAGAAAAAGAAAATTGTTTTTTTGCACAGTAAAATCTATGGCAACATATAATAGTTTGAAATACAAGAGTATTCTGCATCAAACACTGTTCTGTGACCAGGTTTCACACATCAATGCAATTTAATGTCACATTGTAGCTGCACAGAATAGGTGGCACAGATTTAACCTTCATCCTGTGGTGTCTCGCTTGTGGAGGGAGACACTCCTCACCTTCTGGAAGCATCTTCCTCCTCCTGATGTAATGGGCGGCACCAATGATGGGGGGAGTGATTAGGGCCAGGAAGAAGACTGTCAATCTCACTGGAAGCTCTGGGAGAAAAGGAGGGGCTTGTTTTCACCCTCCTGCATATACATATATTCTTTATGAATTGTACATTTTATTACCTTTTAATAGCTGATACTGTGATATTGTTATAATTTACTATAAAGTATCAGTTGAAGGATATTTGTAGTGTACAGATATTTGTTTATAAACAGAAATGTCTGGATGGTTACCTCACCATACCTATGTCTATAGCAGCCATCTGGCTGTAGCCTGAGTTGTCTGTCAGTCAGATAAAAGACAAAAATTTGCTGTTAGTAGCTTCTCATACAGTGTAGGGTAGCAGAGGGGCCTGGAGCCTGTCCCTGGCTGCTGAAGACGGCAAGCAGGGGGACACGCTGGCTGGGATGGCATGGGTAAGGGTGTCTTTATAATAAACAGAATAATAAGAAGGTCTTTCCTCTCACCACCTCATTGTGCATCAATTATGTTTATCATATTACCAAAAGGCACATGTACATTTTCCTCGAAATAACCAATCCAAAATACTGGATACATCTATACTGTGCAATTAAATATGGCATAAAGTTAGATATAATACAGGCCTAAATATTACGTTAATATCATGTTATATTTTTTGTACCATTTCCTACCAAATGTATAGCTGGATGTGAGCTTCACCTCCCCCGTATCCTTATCCAGCAGTTGACATCGCCATTCCGTCTGGTCCTTCTCCATCCCCGGATGGTCAATCCGCAGAGTGGAGTTACAGCGGTCTGTGTGTGTCTGGGAGCTGGGATCTCTCTGCCCTGGGGGGTCTGTGTCATTAACCCACCGCAGAGTCACAGAGTTAAATGGGACAGAATCACACCGTCCGGGACCTTCACTGGTGTACAGGAGACACTGCAGGGCTCTGCTAGCCTCCAGCCCTGGAACTGGAGCAACTCGAGAAGAGAATATTGAAAGTTACATATACAGAGGAATTGCTCTGTCTCAACATCATGTTCATCTCACAAATTTCTTTGGCTTTGTTTCTATATCTTAAACTGAAAATAATATTTCAGTTGACCTGCACTTATAATTTGGTGACTTTTATTGTGATACTAACATTATATTCCTGCTGTACCAATGAATGATACACCCAGCCGTTCTCCCTTACTGCTCTCCGCAAATTTTGCTCTGTGCAGGCTTGTGACTAGAAATTACATAATTCAGAAAAACACAAAGGAGAACAGGCCGACATTATGTCCTTATTGCTTCATTAAATAGCCGAACAGATGTACAGCTGCTTGTGTGGAGTAAGTATAAACATGTAGAACAGTAGCAGTAATGAGATTTCTCAGGGAAAAAGCAAACTTACTGGTAAGAACAGAGAGGTAAACTTTGGCATCATCTCCATGCTTAAAGATGGTAACAAACTGCTGACATACATAGAGCCCAGCATGTCCAGCGCTGATATTACTAATGCGCAGAGAACAGCCTTCTTGCAGCCTCGCTTTCCCATCTCTGTGCGAGTCTTCAATTTTTCCACGATTAATCAGTACAATGCTTGTTTTAGTTTGTAAGGGGTAATATATCCATGTAGTGGAGGAGCAGTCAGGATAAACCACATTGTAACACGGTAGAGTGACATCATCTCCCTCCCGGGAGTTTACAGCAGCTGACTTTACACTGACACCTGCGAGAGAAGCATGGCAAGCGTGTCACTTGTAGCCTCAGAGGCCTGGCCATTCACACCTTTCCTCAGAACGCTGGTCTGCAGTGACCAAATCTGCCACGAATGGGAACAGTGAGCAAAGCTTAATACACCAAAGCCTGTGTCTTACCTGAGAGGAGGAGCACAGTCACAATAAACCCAGTCAGAAACATTTTCCCTTCAGATGTGTCCTTCATGCTGTTCCTGGTGCTTCTCAAACAATAGGTGATGTGTTCAGTGTTAATCTGAGCCACTGTTTCAGCGTTTCTGTAATTTCCCCAAGTTGAGAAACAATTTCCAATTTAAGAAACGAAATACATCTGGGAGCACGTGAAATGCAGAAGTTGGTCTAGGTCATGTTCCCATGGAGACTCACCAGTTCAATTCAGTTTATTTTCTTATAGTGTTTTATTAGTGTTTTTTACTGCCTTATCAATTCTTTATTAGTGTATAAACCATGGCTGAAAAATGTCATTAGTAACTAATAGCTCAGAGTTGTTAAAATCTCATCTAGCTCTGATTTAAAGGAACCCAGGGTTTTAGTTTGCGCTACAATAGCAGGAAGACTATTCCATACTCTAACTACACGCTGTGTAAAGTGCTTCCTCAAATTTGTTTTAAAATGTTCTCCATACGTACATACATGTTATATGAGATACTTTTGCTTCCATGTAGTCATGCTATTGTTAAACTGATCTGCTTCAAAAGAGAGCAGAAAGAGGACCTCTGAAGCATTCCAGAAACTGTTTTTGTGCAAAAGCCTGCCTAAGCTTCTCTTTAACCATGGCATAGTGATTGCACCATACTGTCCAATAACAGAAAAGCTGCCCCACTCAAGTGGGGAGAATCCTCAGTAATTTGCCATAATAATCATGGCTACTACCTGACAATGCCTTAACAGCCACTTCCATTTGCCTCACCCAGTGGAGGAAACTTTAGCTCCTGTCACTAGTAGAAGATGCAGGTAAGTCAATTCCAGAGGTGGAAAGTTTCGTTTCAGAAAGTACAAATCCAGACCAGGATTTTGTTTCAACCAACTAGGTCAGCGTAAAGAGTCTCAGTCACAGAATACTTAACTGGTTGGTTGAAACAAAATCCTGGTCTTGATTTGTACTTTCTGGATTTGGACTTTCCACCTCTGGTCAATTCTCACGTTGATTCTGTCGGTAGATTGACCGGCTCTCCCTAGTTGAACTTTAATGAATCCCCATTGCTGAGCCACATGCTGTGTGAAGCAATTGATAATAATTAAGAGAAACTATTGTTATGTATGCATGCACATATATAATCTGTATGGCTGTGCTATTTCTGCATGCATACAGGTGGATATATTTATCATCCTAAATATTTTATTTGTATGACTGATTGTCAGGTGAGAAAAATGACATGATCAAGGAGTCTTTTTAGAGTTTTATATTTTCTAATTATATTTACCACGTTCACAGTTGCCTGTCCATTATTTGGCCCTTTAACCTACCAAGGCGGAGTTTATGAACTTAGATGAAATGTTAAATGTAACAAAAAATTTAGAGGAGAAAAAAAGATGTGCGTGTGCTGTTTGCACGTCTCCCATGTTCAGCAGAGTTCCTCACACGAGTCAAGTGGTGAGTTCGGCAGAAAGAAAGAAAGAAAGAAAGAAAGAAAGAAAGAAAGAAAAAGAAAGAAATGAGATAGAGTTCGACACGAGTATGAATTGAGTGACCTTCTTTGAGATATGAAAGTCAGCAAGCAGGTAATGTAAGCACCCAGTTGGGCTCAGACATGCTGCTGCTGGAGTCTCACATACTTGTGATGTGTTTTGTGATGCAGCACAACGGTACAATGTGCCGTGTTCATCAGTATTTACCCTTAAAAGCAGTATTAATATACAGTCGGCACGGCCATCAAACAGCCACACTCATCCTTTGTAACTCTGCATGAATCAGATTACAAATGCAGCTGAAGGCCTTTCGCATGTTCAGTATCCAAGTCCACTAAAGCTCTTTATCAGGTGCTTTTATGGAAGCGAGATGTAAAAGCTGGATCTCAGCGGCTTCTCCGCAGCTCACGCTTTCAGCTTGGTCAGCTCCCATCTGCCGTCTCCACAGAGCCTCAGTTTGATGTCGTGATGCTGCAGAGCAAAGGACAGACCGTGACTTCTGTGATAATCACCTACAGCTCCTCACCATCATGTATGTAGCCGTGCACCAGTGCCACGGGTGTAACTTGTAGAGCAGGGTGGTGGCATCTGGAGGAGAATGACCTTGTCCAGGCTGCTGCGGTGGCCCAGGGTCACCAGCGTCATGCCCAGCTGCTTACAGGCCCGGTAGAGCTGTCCCTCCGCCTCCTCAGTCAATGCGCTGGTGGCCTCGTCCAGCACTAACGTGAGACTCCTTAACATCAGCACACATGTGGCAAGTGGCCCCACACGCTAGTGCTGGCTAACATCTCCCATGGGCTGCACACGGGCTAAACCACACATTAGCTCACATTTCGGCCATTTTGCCCAGACTCTGCTAGAGACTCGGTAACGTTAATGAGAGTCAGGCTCTGAAAACACCGACCCTGACCTGCGTATTTGGGCTGCAGGTAGAAGAGGCGGGCGAAACACAGCCGCTGCATTTCCCCGGGCGACAGCACATCGTACCTGTATCATTAAACACACACAGCTTTACAGACAACAGCACGGACTGATCAAACAAAGGCAGAGTCTTATCCCACCCGTCTGTGGAGGCAGGACGGTGTCTGTGGACCCAAGAGGGTCACCCTACCAGTTCCAGTCCACTTCCTCATCCAGTCCCCCTGTCCTCTTCAAGAGACTGGACTACAGGATAATGACAGTGACTGTAAGCAGAATGCAGGGCCAGGATGGACCATGAGGAATTACACTCTAACTACTCACAATGCCGGCCAACTCCAGGAACTGAAAGATTCTCTCGTCGTCCACAGAGCCTGTAGAAAAAGGCCTGTCAGGTGACGCTACAGAAATTTACTATCAATATAATGAGAGTTCATCTCTGCACAAGGGAAAAAGGCCTTTCCAATTAAATAAGCACATCTTACCCGAGACTGGGTATGTGTCCTTTAAGGGGTAGATAACCTATGAGAAATGGGAGGGAGACACGACACAGGGATCAGGACATGATGATTTCTTATTCCTAATGGTGAAACTGGCATAACCTCATGAACCAAGACACCTGCTCTCTCAACGTTCCATCAGTCAGGTACGGCTTCTGAGGGAGAAACAGGAGGCCACGGGGTCCAAAGAACGTGGTCATCTGGATGAAGCCTGAAGAACAGCAGCCAGAGATTTACTTCAGAACTGGTAAGTCACCTGCACTTCAAACACAACCTCCAGCATTACAGGGAAGCACAGCAGTTATATTCCTGTGGAGTTTATACATGCTCATTTACGGTAATATTATCCTTTAGCAGTTGGACTACAGTAACTCACGACAGGCAGAAGCGAGTAGAATTTAGAAAGGATATACAAAGTGAATACACAAAAGCGGTAAAGGTGACAGACTAACCACTGGAGGACTCCCACAGCCTGTTAAGAACCCTCAGGAAGGAGGTCTTCCCAGTGCCTGTGTCGCCCACAACCAGGAGGTGCGTCCCCTGGCTGATCTTCAGGCTCAGGTCTTTCACTAGGAGATTGTCCGACTGAGGAGACTTGTAGGATAGCCGGTCCACAATGAAAGCTGTATCTACGTGGCAATGTGGGGCATCCAGATCACTGCCAGGGAGAAAAGGATACATCTGTAGGGAATGTGACCGGAATATTCCACGCACTTCCCTGACAAACACACCCCGGGTCTCACCTGTCAAAGTCATACGAATCCCCGGATGTGGGATCGTAGTCACACTGCTTCCGGTTGATGTCGTCCATCACCTCCATCAGTTCACCAATCCTGCAAACGGGATTGAAGTCACAGGGTCACGTGACACTCGTGCCTTGGATGAAACTTGGGCGGCTCCATGCCGTACAGGGTGATTAGCCATGCACGCATACCGTACCTGTGGGTGTACCCAGCCACATCAGACAGTGTGGTGGACAGGTCCATCAGCTGAGTGAAGCAGTTTATCAAGTAGATGCAGACAAAAGCATTCTGGGAAAAAATTACAGAGCATAACGATTGACAAGTAAATCTGTCAGTGAAAGAGGCACATTACGGACAATCACTCGGCCTGAAACTTGGGGAGTAAAGATGCAATAACGCACTGTGATCGGTTATTAAGGTCATGGTCCGACATCATTGGTCTGAATTGGTTCTAATCAATTTTGGGGGGAAATTCCTTCTTAAAGATAATCCTATTTCTGGATTATGCACTATCCCTCCCGCCATGCAAGCAGACATGCAAAGAAACCGGACGGCAGGAGAAGGTTTATTAATATTCATAAAGGAAGCTCTACCAGATGGTCTTTGCACAGTGATGCTTTTGGACAATGCCTCTCTTTTGTAGCACAAATATCATTCAAAGTTACCAGCACATCTACTCAAATAACGGAGATGACTGCACTGGAGATCAGCCATGTTCTGTGATGGAGGATAAGATCTCATTTGCACATTCATTACTTATATGAGGTTTTTAAGCACTGACCTGTCATGATTATTAAATCTGGACCTCAAACCAGTTTTTCATTTTCTACTGAATAAAACTCAACATAAACTCATTTCGCTCCCCCCGCCACACACACACTTAATACATTATTTGTATTCCATTAATAATGTGCAATTCCTTTCCACTGGTAATAGTTTTGAATTTTCAGCAAAGTTTAAAAATCAATTTATCAAAATACTTGAATAATCAATTAGTGAAATCGAATTGTAGTAGAAATTAAAGATTTACAATTCATCAAATCTAAATAATCATAATAAACTCAAATCATTAATGATTTCAGAATTAGAACCAGAATACTTTTATTATCCTGAAGAAAACTGCTGAAATTGCTTATTTACATCCCTAGTTGGAACATCTCTTAAAAGTAATGGTGGTATTTCTGGAGGGAGGGAGAGAGGAAGAGAGTGAGAGAGTGAGCCATTGTGCACACCCACCCTACTGATGAGGGCGCTGAGCTCCCCGGGACTCAGCCCATCATACACCCCTGTGAAGATGGGCATGGCGATGACTACGTAGCTCAGGAAGCCCCCCAGGTAGTCGAAGGTGTTCACCCCAACTGCACGGAGGAAGGGCCACAGTATGGTCAGCATCCACAGTTAGTTGATGGAGACCTGAGTGCCATTCTAAAGTGCACTGACTCACTGGCCGGTCTCTATACCAGCAGACAGACGCCCCAGTGCCGCTCTGGAGTGCACTGACTCACTGGCCGGTCACTATGCCAGCAGACAGACGCC
>JAODKE010000041.1:294408-304662 GCA_026779605.1 Mormyrus hasselquistii
TGATTAGAAATATATTTCAGCGGCACTTGAGTTCAATTTGTACACAAGCGACAAGACTTTTGTCAGGGACTGTATTTTGTGTTGGATTTTCTGCAGGGTCATAGTCCATAAAAGCATTTTGAAAATAAGAGTAATCAAATTACTTATTCTCAGTAGTTAATAATGAAAATGCATAAAAATATTCATACGTTAATCCTTAATAGATAAAACAATCTTGACAATAGTCATATTTTGAAATGTAATTAAATAATTTCACATGCCTTTTTGATGATAATTTGTAAATATTACATAAAGTATTTGTTAAAAGAAAAAAAAGCTTCCGCACTGATCTCTCCAATTCAAGGTGCATCATAGAATAAACGCATCAGCCATGCTCATCCTGCACAGACTCCCTTAGCAGGTCACAGGACAGTTTTCTCACATGGCAACACGAGCCTTGGGATCTAGCTGAGCTGTACTGTATGAGTCATAGCAAAGCACAGGACACACATTATAAGAGAGATACTCAGATTTATAAAGAAAAAGAAGAATCCAATACATGCTTTGTTCTAACTGTTCCAGCTTGGAAACATACCAGCATAGGTTTAACGTTTGGGGATCTGCAACCTGGGTTCTGCACGCTAGGAGAGCTTATCAGCAAGAATGACACTGTGAAGGTTCTGTACTGTATTGTACATTGTGTGTGCTACTAGATTGTACTGTACAGTATAGTACACTGTAGTCAGTGTAGTGTATAAGTGTATAATGTATTATATTCTCTAACTCATTGTATGTTGTATATCCTTATGATTTACGTTTTGTCTTAATATTTGTTAAGTCTATTCTCTGTGACTGGTTCACTACTTTAAAATTCATGAGATTTGGCCTGGGTGTAAGTTTGGTTTGAACATCGGTACAGACCAAACCAGTCCCAAAACAGATGTATGCCATTGGTCACTGGTGATATACTGTAAATTCACATGACATTCAACGCCATAATATAATTCAAAGCGCCTGGTCTATCTAGATTGTGTAATGTCTGTCTTGAAATAATTCACAGCTGCCCAGAACCTCTGCCCTTTGTGCTCTTATTAGTTACATGATGGAATCCTGGAATGTAATGGTGAAAAACCATAGGTGTTATTGAGAGTGTGAAAAAATGGTAAGTATGTGGAAAAAGGGGTGTTTCCTTTTCTTTTTTGTGTGAACACCATTGCCAACAAGCTGAGACACTCTGTTCGGCAGACGATGATTAAGGGGAGCTCAGTGTTTCATGTTGATGTTGCTATGTTGATTAAGAAGATACTTGTTTTCGTAGTCACAGAAGGTCACTGAAAAAAACTATTACTTCCTTCAAATGAAGGTTCCATTCTTGTAACTAACAATTCCAGGCATTAGTGAAAACTCTTGTGTCGTGAAATCATTTTGACACGGAGATGAAAATATATTTACTTGGCCTTACTAGCAGGAGTACAGAGGAGAATTGATTGGTACATTTGTCATACTGTATTGTTACAGGATATGCTCTACAGAGCACATGAGAGGATTTAAAAAGTCATTATGCAAAACTAAAGCACTAAGCGCTAAATGTCAGTTAGAACTAATGTACAGCCTCACATAAAAACATCAGATAAATATAAAATGTTGCTTGCAACAGTCCACTGCACACAACTGGAACGTCAAAATTCCTCCTGGATCCACATCACTGTGACCATGAAAGATTAAAGTGAAGCTAGTCATTTAGGGCTTTGTATTTCTATGCTTATTAATTGATCCACATCACTGTGACCATGAAAGCCTAAAGCAGAGCTAGTCATTTAGGACTTTGTATTTCTATGCTTATTTATTTACCGTTCAGACCCAAGCATTAAAATATATGTGAGAAATAGTAATTCAAAACTACATTAAATTAGGGGGGAAAATCACTATTCCTGGCTGGTTTATGTTAATATTGCCCTTTGCCTGTTATATTTTAAGTAAGTTTATTGCATCAGTTACACAAACACTGTTATGCTAACACATATTGTGGTGCTTAAAGATTATGGTGTATGTTATTAGACCTTTCACATTATATAATTACATTGTTGGTAATTTGTATACTTATTAATATGAGATACACTTTATGGACAAATGTATTGGGGCACACCCCTTAATCACTGAATTCAGGTGTTTCATTCAGACCCATTGCCACAGGTATATAAAATCAAAGGTGATTTAAAGGTGAAAACCCAAACAATGACAGACGAATGGCATGGAAACCAATTATTTGATGCTTTGTTGCAGATTTAGTTTCACATCATTGTGCACCTGTACCCAAGAAACAGCGTTATCCATTCTAGGCTTCAATAAGCCAGCAACAGAAAAAGAATTCATTTAATTTATAGCAACTTTATTTAATGGATATTTCAAATACACAGCAAGTGATTTATTCATTTTAGTATTATCTGTTCTAGGTAAGTTTTTCTCACAATTTCACAAAATATGAATATATCAGTGATCTGTAACTGAATAAGAATTTGTTTTACTTCCAGACATAAACAAATACATAATATTTCCAGAAGAAAAAAAAACAACTCAGACAATGACACCGTTGACATTTTGTACAGAATTTGACATTTTATGCAGATTATGCAGTTTACCGGTGCAGCCGACATCGCATCCAGGCTCCTCACAGAACAGAACCTGGCAGCTCGGGTTCTCATTAAATCTTGTTGCAGGTCTCCTGTTGAGTCTGTAGGGAGATAAGGCCACTAATTAGCCATTTCATCAGCACGAGTGAAAAATACAATCATGATGGACTGAAAATGCTCTATATCTGGGATGCGATGTGACGTCCCTCCGAGGCACCTGGCTGCTATACGGGCCCAGGTTTGGATAGGTAGGCAATGAGGGCCACCACCACTCCAACATACACTCCGGTGCCGACGGTGATGGAGAGGGCAGCTAGGAAAAGGGCCCTTCGGGATGCTGTGCTTGCCAGTGGAAAGTCTCCCTTTGTGATGGCCTTGCTAGTCTGTAAAGGAAAAGACCAGAAAATGAGGAGAGCAAAGTTCTAATTATGGCCATAACACATGCAGAAGATCCCATCTTAAAGGTGTCTGCTGCCATCGTCCTTCTATCTCCTACAGCAGTGACGCTCAACCCATGGGTCACGACCAAAATTTGGGTTGCGGCAAGTTCTTGGTCATGAGGTAGAGTTGGATGTAAGCATTTTAAAACCAGCAAACTCCTATGCTGATCCACGATCAGATTTCCCAGCCCCAATGCTAGAATTAACCTGTATAAATTGGTCTTGGGTCTATAAACACTTAGCGCAAAACAAGTGTTCACTTAACTAATCCAAGAGTATGGAATAGTCTTCCTGCTAGTATAGCGGAAGCTAAAACACTGGGTTCCTTTAAATCAAAGCTATATAAGATTTTAACAACTATGAGCTATTAGTTAAGTTCTCCCAAAACGAGCTTGATGGGCTGAGTGGCTTGTTTGTAAAATTCTCATGTTCTAAAGAATCTAAACCACAGATGCTTAATTTAAAATTTACTGGCACATCCAATCAGATTTGTGGAATAGGGTTAATTTGCATACTGTATATTGCAGAGTGCACTGTGTGCTTGATCACAGCATTGGCTTACAACTATATTTGATATTGGGTTGTGACTGAGCTAGCATGGTAAAAATCAGGTTGTGGTATGACATCATTGTCTTATAGGCATTGCATCTACATATATATCTGTCATATATGTCTAAAGGGAACAAATGACCAACGCTTGCTGTACCTACAGTGCTGATAGCGCATTGTAATCCTTTCTAAGTCCTAAGAGTTAACCTGGTGTGTTAGCAGTCCTTTATATCAGGTGCAGATTTAACCTGTTATGTTAGCAGTCATCTGTATCAGGCACAGAATTAGCATGCTATGTTAACAGTCATTTATATCAGATGCAGAGTTAGCCAGCTATGGTAGCAATCATTTATGTCAGGCACAGAGTTAGCATACTATGTTAGCAGCATTTGTATCAGGCGCAGAGTTACTCTGCAATGCCAAATGGTATTTTAATGGAATGCCGCTGCTCTCAGGCACATTTTCTCTTTTTCTTTCCAAAAATGCTTTTAACTGGTGACTTAATTATTACTAAAGACATACTCTATCTAGATGAATAATTGAAAACACGGTTTCAAATTAAATTTCACTTTAACCTGAGGCAGTAGAAAAGCATAGTAACATCAGTATTTTCAGAAACAGTGGGGGCTGGAAGACTGCATTTATTAGACAGTACAAATCACATGTAGGAGAATTAAGATGCCTGCAGCACTTCAGGGAGGTTCAGCATGTAAAGCCCAACCTTTTCATCAGCATTAGCATAAAGGTTCAACCTACCCTGATGAATGTTCTGATTAGGCTGGTGAAGCAGCACGACAGTATTAACTCTGTGAAGCTGAAGGATCCACCTGACTTTCACAGCTGAGTGAAGCCAGATGGCCTTGTCTTATTTCTCCTTATCTGCTGTGGGCCAGGTCATTCACTGTCATTTTTCTGGATATTAAATTGACCCCCCCCCAAAATGACAAGCACTGATCTGGGTATTTTTACACCCAGCTATTCCTGTGCATGTGTAATACATCCTGCACTGCAGCCATCTGTGAAGAAGGCTATTTGTTCTTTTAATTACAGTGCCTTAACTTTCCATCTGTAAAAACGCCAATCCTTGTTGCTTAGTGATAGTGATGCATGTGTTATATGGCCATATCTGCATGCTTCTGGCTTACATAAATGTTTTGTTCTATTAATAATGTCCAACAGCCTATCATCTAACTGTTCATCCTGGTCAGTGTCTCCTGGAGCCCAGCGCGGCCACCAGAGGGCTGGTCTACACCCTGGTCAGTGTCTTTTGGAGCCCAGCGCGGGCAGCAGAGGGCTGGTCTACACCCTGGTCAGTGTCTTCTGGAGCCCAGCGCGGGCAGCAGAGGGCTGGTCTACACCCTGGTCAGGATACCACTCCATCACAGAGCACATGCTGTACATGCACACTGAAAGACACACTAAAGGTCTTGCAGAGATTTCAGCTTAGCTAAACTGCACGTCTTTAGACTGCAGGAGGGAACTCATACGGCATACATAGCTGTGGTGGGGCTGGGGGAGCAGAAGCTGTGCTGCCCACTCAGCTCCCCTAACAACCACCATCCCTGATAACAGTTTCTGGTTCCCTTAATGTTCCGTGTCAAATGAGATGTTTCTGTAAAAGTGCACAGTCTGTGCTAGGAGTTAGTGTGTGCGACTCTGATTCAGGTATATCCTGCGTGGAACCTTCCAGCTCATCACGATGAACTTGCTGGTGACAGAAAAACAGGGTCTGTTTAATGCAACAGGATATGGAAATGAGACATTTTCATGGCTGAACAAAGACAGTAGCATTTGTAATCATGTGTGGGAATCGTGGACATTAATATTAAGTGCCCTAAAATACCCAAAAAATGCCCAAAATTTGTTGTCAATGAAAGTGAACAAAATCTAATGAGGTTGCAAATCTCTTGATATAGCTGGCATATATTAAGCAATTTAATGATCATTACAAAGAATGTAGTATTAGTGCAAAATGCAAACATACAGTATAATCAGCAACATTTTATCTTACTTTTAAAATTCTACTGTAACTTGTTTTTAATGGAGCTTGTTTTGTATTATGTTTTCTCTAAGATATGGGAGAGTTCACACTTTCCCAGTAAAAAAAGTAGAAAACAGACAAACCACAGTCTCCTTTTTAGCAGTAATTTGCATCATTCACCATGTTGTGTCTCTTTTAAATTATTCATAATGTGTCCTGCTTTCAATCCAACACTAACAATTTTTTTCATAATAACCAAAGAAGCAAAGTATTAAAATCGGACTGAAGAAAACCTACAGCAAACAGAAAAGAACATGCTTGAGGTGTCAATCATTATATAAGTAATTTCTCTTATTTAAAATGTGTACAAGACAAGATTACTTGATATAAGTTACTTGATAACAGCATCACCCCTGGGAGTGACGCCCACATGTCCCCCGGAAGGTGGCAATGCCCATGCGCCCTCTGGTAGTGCTGGGAAAGGCCTCACCCCCTGTGAGAAGTAGAAGGCTGCGATGCCCAGAGGCCAGAAGCAGCAGAGCATGGAGAAGATGGCCAGGCCCAGGTGATCTCTAGGTGGCGCCACAACAAAGTTGTCTTCACTCTCACTGTCGCTGGAGCCGTCACTCTGCAGGGAAGGGAGACATTTGCGCAGTTCAACCTGCTTTACATTTTGACACAATGTCTGACTGCAATGATATACTTGATCTGATAGTAACTGGAAGGTACAACAGTATAGTCCCTTCTAGGATTAGCAAGCTTTGGGTCACATAGTGTGGTTGTGACCCAATGATTGCATTTTTCTTAGATATATCTCTTCTACTATTATGCTCCACCATGACAAATTCCAATTTTGTTCCACTATTGGCCAAACAGTAGCTGCTATTTTAGAGAAGCAACTAACTGTCCTTTCCTTATAATCATACCTATATAGACGTAACATAAATCATCACAAACTGTAATTATTTTTATCTGACTTGCAGACTGTTGACCCTAGAATATACACTAATCAACACCTTAGATTATGTTTTTTTAAGTGTCAGGATCAGACCCTGCCCTGCTGTTCTCCTGCCTGGCCAGCTAGTGTCGCTGGTCACCTCTTTGCTAGAGTCCTTCGTGATTATGAACACCTGAACGTAGTGACTCGTGGCCTTAGTGTTTGAGTTGTTAATGACCTGCACCCAGGGTTGCCAACTCTCTCTTATCGAGCGTGCCACTCACGCTCTCTGACTCTCTCACTCATCGACCATGCCACACACGCTCTCCGACACTCTCACTCATCGGCCGTGCCACTCACACTCTCTGACTCTTTCACTCATCGGCCGTGCCACACACGCTCTCTGACACTCTCACTCATCGGCCGTGCCACTCACGCTCTCTGACTCTCTCACTCATCGGCCGTGCCACACACGCTCTCTGACTCTCTCACTCATCGGCCGTGCCACTCACGCTCTCTGACTCTCTCACTCATCGGGGGTGCGACACACGCTCTCTGACTCTCTCATTCATCGGCCGTGCCACACACGCTCTCTGACTCTCTCACTCATCGGGCGTGCCACTCACGCTCTCTGACTCTCTCACTCATCGGCCGTGCCACTCACGCTCTCTGACACTCTCACTCATCGGCCGTGCCACTCACGCTCGCTGACTTTACAACACTGATAATCCAGGAAACAGAGCCATTATAAGTGTGATCTAATACCTACCAGCATAAAAACATAAAGACACTAATCTTTATATTAATAACCATTAATATAAATGAATATAATATAATATAAAAACATTAATATATAATAATAAACATCATCTCTTAAAAATGGCATGTCATGTTATGGTATGAATTATAGCATGTATGTATTTCTCACACACACTTTAGCATCCATTCTGAAAATATATTCATCCTTTTTGAACAAACCTTAGCACATCTATTGCACCACAGTGCGTTTCCAGTTACTGCCAGTGATTATGACGCCTTTGCTCCCTGGCCATACTGTATACCTGGCTGTGCGACATCTACAGCTTAACAAGCCTCAAACCAAGCAGTTGTGTTGCATTTCAGACTGACCCAGGGACCGTCTCCACGGTGGATTCACAAATGCATTTGCATTTGTGACGGGCCGCATGCGGCCCGCAGGTTGAGAACCACTGTTCCACATATATTACAAAAAATAGTATAAAGATATTGAAGCAAAGTTTTTAAACTCATTACATATTAAAAAGAAGTGTGCTGAGTTAATAGTTATAAGCAGCTCCGATACGACCTGCTGCGACACCAGTATGTGCCAGCAAACGACATTGTTTCTGTGGGTGGGAGTCATCTGTAGCAATCACTCCTATCCCTGTAGGCAGGCTGTGACCCCCTTCCTGGACAGTACCATCAGACGAACAGACAGCGGAGGAGACAGGTCCCTGTAGGCAGGCTGTGACCCCCTTCCTGGACAGTACCATCAGACGAACAGACAGCGGAGGAGACAGGTCCCTGTAGGCAGGCTGTGACCCCCTTCCTGGACAGTACCATCAGATGAACAGACAGCGGAGGAAACGGGGTCGCTAGCGGGTCATATCCAAGCTGCTTATAACTATTAACTCAGTACAGTTCTTTTTAATGTGTAATAAGTTTAAAGACTTCGCTTCATATATATTCTTTATACCATTTTTTGTAATATATGTGGAACAGTATTAAAGGGAGAAGTTTCTGTATTCAACACCTGTGAAAGCAATTTTTATATAATGAGCCAGCTGTTACTCAATTTGACAGTCCTGGCTTTATTAAGATAAGCTTGTACAGTAGGCGTTTTCCCTGAAGGAAAGGATTCATACTTTTTAAACATTTACAGAAAATGCTCTCAGAGACTCATTCCAACAGCATAAAAATTTAACAATAAAATACTGCTAAGAGGTAGATTTTACCATCAACGGATGGTAAAATCATCAATTTGCACCGTCCTCTGGGAAGACAAAAATAGCTTCTATTACATTATTCACAAACATGTGCAGTAGGCAGCACACGTCTGTAAGACAGGAGCCCCAGAAAAACACTTAAGCACCAGCTTCTCTTCCCCAGGAGCAGTTAAATGACTCATGCACTGACTTGACAAATGAAGTCAACCTCAGACATTGCGGCTGGCACTGCAGAGTATGTTCATGGCTCGATCAATCCTCCCTTTCATCCATTCAGTCCCTTTCCAAGAATCACCTGAGCATTTAGTGTCATGCAGCATCAGGAGTTGGGCATAAGCGTGAGTACCGTGGCCTGTGAGGAGGCAGGACATAAAGGAGAATTGGGAAGGCGCCCTGGGCAGTCAGGAGGCGGGGCATAAGGGAGACAACCCAGGCCAGTCACGAGGCGGGGCATAAGGGAGGGAACCCAGGCCAGTCACGAGGCGAGGCATAAGGGAGAGAACCCAGGCCAGTCACGAGGCGGGCCATAAGGGAGAGAACCCTGGCCAACCAGGAGGCGGGGCATAAGGGAGAGAACCCAGGCCAGTCAGGAGGCGGGGCATAAGGGAGAGAACCCTGGCCAACCAGGAGGCGGGGCATAAGGGAGACAACCCTGGCCAACCAGGAGGCGAGGCATAAGGGAGAGAACCCAGGCCAGTCAGGAGGCGGGGCATAAGGGAGACAACCCTGGCCAACCAGGAGGCGGGGCATAAGGGAGAGAACCCAGGCCAGTCAGGAGGCGGGGCATAAGGGAGACAACCCTGGCCAACCAGGAGTCGGGGCATAAGGGAGAGAACCCAGGCCAGTCAGGAGGCGGGGCATAAGGCAGACAACCCTGGCCAACCAGGAGGCGAGGCATAAAGGATGGCACCCTTGGCATTCAGGAGGCGGGGCATAAGAGAGAGAACTTAGGCTGGTCAGGAGGAGGATCATAAGGGATGGCACCCTGGCCGGTCAGAAGGCGGGGCATAAGGGAGAGAGTCCTGGCCGATCAGGAGGCGGGGCATAAGAGAGAGAACCTAGGCCAGCCAGGAGGCGAGGCATAATGGATGGCACACAGACCGGTCAGGAGGTGGAGTATAATGTAAGGCCCCCTGGCTGGTCAGGAGGAGGGGCATAAGGGAGAGATCATGGGGAAATTGAATCATACTTAGCAAGTCTGAAAATGATGGATATATCTACCGGGATTACTCATACAAGAGCCAAGAGTATTTATGCATATATCTACTAAAATTAGTGCTGCGATAGCCAACACAATTTATGGATATATATCCTGGGATTAGTCCTACAAGAGCAAACAGTATTTATGGATATATCTACTGGGATTACTCAAACAACAGCCAACAGTGTTTGTGGATATATCTATTGGGATTACTCCTACCACAATCAACAGTGTTTGTCGATACATCTATTGGAATTAGTCAAACAACAGCCAACAGTGTTTGTGGATATATCTACTGGGATTACTCCTACCACAACCAACAGTGTTTGTCGATATATCTATTGGGATTACTCATACGACAGCCAACAGTGTTTGTGGATATATCTACTGGGATTACTCCTACCACAACCAACAGTGTTTGTGGATATATCTATTGGGATTACTCATACGACAGCCAACAGTGTTTGTGGATATATCTACTGGGATTACTCATACGACAGCCAACAGTGTTTATGGATATATCTATTGGGATTACTCAAACAACAGCCAACAGTGTTTGTCGATATATCTATT
>JAODKE010000041.1:304762-322892 GCA_026779605.1 Mormyrus hasselquistii
GGAATTACTCAAACAACAGCCAACAGTGTTTGTCGATATATCTATTGGAATTACTCAAACAACAGCCAACAGTGTTTGTCGATATATCTATTGGAATTACTCAAACAACAGCCAACAGTGTTTACACATATCTGAGCATATCTGCTCTCTCACCTCACACTCCAGGTAGTCTTCCTCTTCCACTTCATAAGACACTGTCTGGATTTTACCGGTGCACTCTCCCGCCAATCTAATCTGAGGTTCCTCAGAGCCATCAACTGCTGCATTCTTGTCCTCGGTGAAGGTCGTTTCACAGCACTCACTTTTTAAGTTGCTGTTTTTCAGATTGAGGTTGTCCTTGTATAGAATGAAGTCAGGCCTGTAGAAGGCTTCAACAGCCAGGTGCAGGGACGTGGCATCCAGCAGCTGGTGGGCTTTGGCCTTGCTACTGCCACAGCTTCCCGCCACAAAGTAGTTGATGATATTCTCTTGGTACTGGCTGCTGGAGAAGTCGCCCTGATAGCTGTATCTTCCCTTTCCCACGTGCATGCTGCTCTTATCCAGGAGGGGGTTCTGCAGCTCGCTCAAACTCTCCATGATGGGGGCAGGACTAGGCCAGGTGTACACAGGGGGAGATGTCGACAGAGTAAATGTCTGACCAGCAGTAATGTGATCAGACACATTAGAAGCTGTGGACAGACAGGTAGATTGAAAAAGGAGGTTACTGAATGTAATATTTTCTCAGAAAGAGAAAACAGAGCTGGGGGTTAAGGGCCTTACTATTCTGCTGAGGCTGGGCTTGAGCCAATGACGTTTTAATCACAGGCACAGAGGCTGAGCCACATACTGCCCCCAATACATGAAGATGACAGCTAACGGGTGAGAGCAATAATATAATTTCCCTTAAAGGATTAGAGGGAGGGTGTAGCCCCAGTGCTGCGTGTGCATGCTGGTCCACTGGCTGTCTGCAATATCGCCGCACATTACAGAACAGCACCAACCAACTGCAGACAGACATTTCTGTCTCACTGATAGAAATCGCATTGTGAGACACTTTATTCACCATTCAGCACACTGGAAAAAGACAACAATCTCTCACATATATGTATTTTTTGTTTTTAATTTCATCCTCATTGTATAAATGCCCTTCACGAGTTTATGCAAATGACAAACTGTATTTCAGTTATTTCAAATTTCTCTGTTGCTGAACATTGATCACATGTTGAGATGAGACAAGGCCACTACAATTTAAGGGCAACCAGGACAACTTGTTTAAATGCCAGAGTGATAATGTCACTCAAAGCCAGATCCAGAGTTTGTCTTTGCAGCATAAAATAGAAAAATGATAATCAATTTCCAGTGCTGGGTTATCATGGCTGAGGAATGTGATATAAGAAGCTTTACTCCTCAGAGCTGAGCTTCGTCATGAATGGTGGTAACTGCAGAAAAAGGTGACGGTCCACTTACAGCTCTGAGACAAAGGGATTCATTAAGGAAACAGAAGACACTAACAAAAACCAAAATGTCCAAGAACAGGCAATATTAAAATAATAATTTTATTTTTATATAGAAGATACCTTTGTCGAAAGCAACATAAAAGTAAGGCAAATGGGCCATTACAAACATACACGCTGTCAGGGATAGGATTAGACATAAGTACAGCTAAGCGGACTATAAAGTCTACATAATTCAAAATGACATTTATATATGTAACAAAATCTAACTATCGCCATAGTAATGGTCATTCCTGCTTTTCAAGAACACGGTGAGATCAAAATAAGTTTAATGCTAGTCTCTAAAAGACTCTAAATATACACATTCAGAAACGTTTTCTTCTGAAAGCATGAATCATATCAGCGTCAGAATCGTCTGAGCTGACTTCGCCCTCCCTGTGTTCTTCGTCCACCATCTGACTGAAAATGCAATAAGGTGAGTATACAGAAAAGACATTTAGCCAGACTCATATCAATACATATAGTTAGTATCACTGGCAGCCGATCATATCGATACTCATGCACATTATCACTGATCCAATCATGATTACGCTATATTTGTAGCCTCCAAAATGATCGCTGAATACTTAACTGGTCCTCCACAATTTATTTAAATGGAATTTAAAAACCGAAACGAGCAAAAGAACCGGTGCCTTTATCGGCACCCTTTACGTAAATTTAAACCGCAAAGGACAACCACGCCCTCTTAGTTTAGCTTGCGCTTTACACAAGGGCGTTATCGCGATAACCGAAAAACCGAAAGTCCCTCAAAAATAAAGGGACCCACTACCCACATGTGAATAAAAAGTACACAATCGTTAATGATTGCATAGAAAATACACATAGAACAGAAATGTATATAAAATATACGCAATACACAAATATCTATATGATCTGCAATATCAGTTTGCTTCATTTTAAACCTTGGGTATAAGCCTATTTACAGTATTCATAAGTGGAGATGCAACAAAACTAATGGGAAAATTGGGAGTAGAGCTACAAGACTACCGTTTGCTAGTGCAGTATACATACTGTTTAGTAGAAAAACAAGTTTAACTGATCAGTTGTTAAATTTTCTCATTTGAGAAAAAGTGCCTACAGCACGCTTGCGGGATAATGTTTCATAGCAGCCTTCTGTTCACAGGAACTTGACACTTATCCCAGCGGACAGCACCAACAGTCCACATTTAAGCACATAAAGTAAGCATTTCAATTATGCGAATGTCTGCATGCAGACAGACTGATACCTAGGGCTGGACTGGGATTAAAATAATGACCCTGGACTTTGCGGCCCCATCGTTTTTACTGAACGATACATTTTGCCGACCGGGTTGGTGGGGGTAGGGGGTATGTTTTGGGGTCCCCCACATGCCCCCTACATCGGAATACCTGGGTTAATTTATAGTACAGAAGATGCCCAAATTTTGAACAAGTATATCAATAAAAATACTAGTTAAGTAACAACAACAACAACAACAATACTATCAACAGCAATAACTAAAATAATAGTAACAAGAACAAACCCTACCTCCTTCTCCCAGTGAATCCAGTGCTTATTTCCATTATGATCATGCCCTCCGCAGTTTAATGTTCCATGCCAAGATAAGACTGCTGCTTACTGTCCCTCCAGAAAAAATGGCAGGGATTTGTTTCATACAAAACGCACGTGTGTTTATTTCAATATTTCAGGGGTGCGTTGTGAAAGTGACCTCGCTCCCCAGGTAATTCTATCATAACTTCAATGTCTGTTCCTTCGTGGATGTTTTTTTGTCCCTCTACGCTAGGGTGTTAACCCATCATTCACTCCATACTTTTACTTCGCATGTTTATAATAAAGTACTAGGCTTTGAAACATTGTAAGTTATTTCCGAAATCGATAAAGTTTACAAGGTAAACTTGTACTTGTACAAGGTACATCTTCACGATTTTCCCGAAAATGATCTTCAGCCGCACAACGATTTTTGATGGATTTATATTGGTATGCGGCTTTTACAATCCTTTATTCTTTAAAAAATACATGTAAAAATCTCGGAACCTGTTCGCACCGGAGCTTGTTTCCCAAGTACTGCACCATTAGTTGCGTTTCAGCCCAGCTCATTTCAAACCGAGAGACATTTCATTCCCTTTTAATGATCATCCTTAGGTTTGTATTAGGACACTCAGTAATAAACGGCAGTTACGTGTTCATTAATCCCAGAAGCATCCATCGGTGCTAGCGACTTAATGCGAAGTACCGCCTCTGCACTGTTAAACGGTGACCGTCCTCGCCGACGCATCTGCTGTGAATTTCATCGGCGTGTGACGCTTCTGTGCTTAACACCCGCTGCTTTTGAGCGTCAGAATAGAAAGTGTGGCTTTCTTCGCAAATGCTTATTTTCTCGAAATGGCTAATCCTCTGACACGTAGCTGACCGGATTGGTGATGTATTGGTGAGCAAGAATAGCCGCTTTCTTCTCTCACACACACAGACTATCGTGTCTGTTAGATATCACTGGTCAACAAATTTTCACTTAATATTTGTTTCACAAATCAAAATAGGCGTTATCGTTTGTGCTGAATTCAAATATATAATCAGAATGTCACCTATCATGCAAGGATTTTGAGCGGACAACTCAATTTTGAAAAATGGAACACCTTTTGCTAAAATGTTTAAAATCTACCTAATACATATATCCACTTACTGTAATGCTTTTAAATAAAACTGTAAAGGTCTCTGGAGTCCTTAACCTATGTTTTTGAGATAATATAGGTTTTAATAATAATAATAATAATAAAAAATCAGACATTCAAATGAGATGAGTACAGGTTTCCTTCTCAAGAGGATGTTTCAGGTAAATAGCAACAGCATGGTTGGTGAAGTAAGACATGCCATTTTAGTGATATGGCCTGGTTTATTATTACTAAACATATCTTTTTGAAGGGTGGACTGTGGAACACAGGAGAGCTGATGTTGGCACGGCTGTTTGGGGTGACCTCTCAATGTGCCAGTACCAGTGGGTCCGCAGGACTGGAGCAGAAAACCACTACTTTATTATTGGCTGATTTTTTTATTAGCCCTCAAAATTCTTTTCATATACTGACTATCCCTAGAGCAGCTTAGACCAATACAGATGAATAAATTTATTCTGAGGAAAAGGGTAAAACTATTGAATAAATCTGATAAAAGTCTGCTGTGGTGTAGTGCTATCTGCGACAGTGGTGGCTGGGATCAAAATAATCAAAAATGTATTAAAGTTTCTGCAGGTGCTTGTTGATGTGAGCCAAATACGTGTGGCACAGATAAATGTAGCAGCTTCTAGTAAACTCACCAGATGTGTATACAGCAGCAACATGTGATAGAGAAAGGAACTGTCAGTGAATCTGAGAAAAAACTAAGACAAATTTTCATGTAATGAAAATGGATCTGGCACATCCTGCATGATCTATCAGTATATTTCTATCAAAGGACACAAGGCTGGGGCACATCCTGCATGATCTATCAGTATATTTCTATCAAAGGACACAAGGCTGTGGTACACCCTGCATGATCTATCAGTATATTTCTATCAAAGGACACAAGGCTGGGGCATATCCTGCATGATCTATCAGTATATTTCTATCAAAGGACACAAGGCTGGGGCACATCCTGCATGATCTATCAGTATATTTCTATCAAAGGACACAAGGCTGGGGCACATCCTGCATGATCTATCAGTATATTTCTATCAAAGGACACAAGGCTGGGACACAGCCTGCATGATCTATCAGTATATTTCTATCAAAGGACACAAGGCTGGGGTACACCCTGCATGATCTATCAGTATATTTCCATCAAAGGACACAAGGCTGGGGCACACCCTGCATGATCTATCAGTATATTTCTATCAAAAGACACAAGGCTGGGGCACATCCTGCATGATCTATCAGTATATTTCGATTAGTTCACTATATTTAGATCTGTCACAGAAGAAAATAATTTGTTATTGCTAATATTTACTTTTGAATTTTCCACTTTATTTAAGCCTAATGATCATTATTCACACTAATGAGGCAAGTACAGGGTATAAATTGCCAGTTAAAACCAAAGTGAAACAAGTGAAAGTCCTTTGAAGAAAGAATATGGTGCCACTGAAGGCTAAAGCAGCAGAGCTGGTGACCCAGGGTAGAGGAAGGAGACGTGATAACTTCCATCCCAGCTGTATGTGAAAATGGAGACATTTGCTATTCCAGTTATGATTTAATGCATGCTCCTGGCTATCAATCGAAAAACGTAGTGCATCCTGGGTATATTGAGACAGATACTGAAAACTGCAACAGAGAGCTGATGCCGCTGCCTTTGGAAATTGACAATCTTTTCTGTTCTTTGTAATTTCATGTGATTTTTGTAAAAAAAAAAAAAACTGTGGAAACGGTGGACTATGTGCAAAGCGCCTAGGGTGGCTTGAGTCCGATTGGGCATATACAAATCGACTGTCACGTCTCATGGCGCACAAAACACAGAAAGGGAGGCAGGACACCAGGAAACGGGAAAGCGCTGGGTTTAATGAATGAACAAGCAGCAAACATATGTTGATAATACAATGACCAGACTGGGGAAACAAACTGAAACACGGACTAAATACATTGAACTAATGACAGCAACAGGAGACAGCTGGTGAACACGAGGAATCCACATGTAGTAGATGAGGGGGCATGGCATATGGGAGGACTGGGTATGACATCGACTCCCAATCCGGGTGTCTTAGTTTGACTTCATGAAATTCCGATTTAGTATGATTTTAGTTGGATTGACTTGTTTGCAGGTGCAGTTTTAATCGAACTAACACATCCATCCATCCATTTTCTACCACTTTTCCGGGTCGGGTCACGGGGGCAGCAGTCTAAGCAGGGAAACCCAGACTTCCCTCTCCCCAGCCACTTCATCCAGCTCCTCTGAGGGAATTCCGAGGAGTTCCCAGGCCAGTCGGGAGACATAGTCTCTCCAGCGTATCCTGGGTCTTCCACGGGGCCTCCTCCCACTGGGACATGCCCGGAACACCTCACCAGGGAGGCGTCCAGGAGGCATCCTGACTAGATGCCTGAGCCACCTTATCTGACTCCTCTCAATGCAGAGGAGCAGCGGCTCTACTCTGAGTCCCTCCTGAATGACCGAGCTTCTCACCCTATCTCTAAGGGAGAGTCCAACCACCCTGCAGAGGAAACCCATTTCAGCCACTTGTATTCACGACCTCGTTCTTTTGGTCACTACCCACAGCTCATGACCATAGGTGATGGTAGGAACATAGATTGAATGGTAAATCGAGAGCTTTGCCTTTTGGCTCAGCTCCTTCTTCACCATGACAGACCGATGCAGATCTCATATAACTGCTGACACCGCACCGATCCGCCTGTCAATCTCAATCGTGAACAAGACCCCGAGATACTTAGACTCCTCCACTTGGGATAGGACCCCCTCCTCAACCTGGAGAGAGCACTCCACCCTTTTGCAGCTGACGAATATGGTCTCGGATTTGGAGGTGCTGTTTTTCATCCCAGCCACTTCACACTCGGCTACGAACTGCTCCAATGAGAGCCGAAGGTCACAGTCTGATGAGGCCAACAGAACCACATAATCTGCAAAAAGCAGAAACCTAATCCTGAGGTCACCAAACAAGACACCCTCAATGCCCTGGCTGCGCCTATAAATTCTGTTCATAAAAGTTATGAACAGAATTCGGTGACAAAGGGCAGCCCTGGTGGACTTATTGCCGACAATGCGGACCAAGCTCTGATACTGGATGTACAGGGACCAAACAGCCCTTATAAGGTAGCCCGGCACCCCATACTCCCGGAGCACTCCCCACAGGACTCCCCGAGGGACATGGTTAAATGTGTTCTCCAAGTCCACAAAACACATGTAGACTGGTTGGGCAAACCAGGACCTTGCCGAGTATATAGAGCTGGTCCACTGTTCCATGGCCAGGGCGAAAACCACACTGCTCCTCCTGAATCCGAGGTTCCATTATCCGACGGACCCTCCTTTCCAGAATCCCCGAATAGACCTTACCAGGGAGGCTGAGGAGTGTGATCCCCCTATAGTTGGAACACACCCACCTTCCGGTCCCCCATCTTGAAGAGGGGGACCACCACACTGGTCTGCCAATCCAGAGGCACTGCCCCCGATGTCCATGCGATGCTGCAGATGCGTGTCAACCAGGACAGCCTCACAGCATCCAGAGCCTTAAGGAACTCCAGGAAGATCTCATCCACCCCCGGGGTCTGGCCACCGAGGAGCTTTTTAACCACCTCAGCGACCTCCGCTCCAGAGATAGGGGAATCCACCCCCAAGTCCCCAGACTCTGCTTACTCATTGGAAGGCATGTCAGTGGGATTGAGGAGGTCTTCAGAGCAAATAGTGTTGATGCCCACCCTGAGCTGGTGGATAGTGGACCAGAATCTCCTCAAAGCCATCCGGAAGTCATTCTCTATGGCCTCAACAACCTGAACAACCTCCTCCCACAGCTGAGTTTTTGCCTCAGTGACCACCAAAGCCCGGTTCTGCTTGGTGCGTCGGTACTCGTCAGCTGCCTCTGGAGTCCCACAGGCTAAAAAGGCCCGATAGGACTCCTTCAGGGCTTCTTCAGCTTGACGGCATCCCTCACCACTGGTGTCCACCAGCTGGTTCGGGGATTGCCGCAGTGACAGGCACCGGCACCGGCGAGCCGCCTCCACAATGGTGGTGCGAAACATTCACACTCAATGTCCCCCGCCTCCCCCGGGACATAGGTGAAGTTCTGCCGGAGGTAGGAGTTGAAGCTCCTTCTGACAGGGGATTCTGCTAGACGTTCCCAGCAGACCTACATATACGCTTGGGTTTGTCAGGTCTGACTGGCTTCCTCCACCATCAAGTGGTGATCGGTTGACAGCCCCACCCCTCTCCTCACCCGAGTGTCCAATACATAAGGCAGCAAGTCTGATGACACAACCACAAAGTCGATCATCGAACTGCGGCCTAGGGTGTCTTGGTGCCAAGTGCACATATGGACACCCTTATGCTTGAATATGGTGTTCATTATGTCCCCAGGAGAAGCACTCTCCAACACCCCTTCCAAGGACTCCAAAAAGGCTGGGTATTCTGATAAGTATGCCCATCCCCGCTCAGTGCCTCTCCCCGTGAGCAACTCCTGAGTGGAAGAGGGTCCAACCTACCTGAAGGAGGCTGGTTCCAGAGCCGAAGCCATGTGTCGAGGTAAACCTGACTATATCTAGTCGGAACCTCACAACCTCGCACACCAGCTCAGGCTCCTTCCCCACCAAAGAGGTGACATGCCATGTCCCTAGAGCTAGCTTCTGCAGCCGAGGATTGCCACCAGGCGCTCGCCATCGAACCCCACACCCAGGCCTGGTTCTGGGGGAGGTGGGGCGGTGACCAGCGTCCGGGCACGGGAAAACATGAACCTATGTTTGTATTCATCATAAGGGGTCTGATGAGCCGCACTTCGTCTGGTTCCTCACCCATGACCTGTTTGCCTTGGGTGACCCTACCAGGGGCATAAAGCCCCGGGCAACTTAGCTCCTGTGATCAGTGGAACAAGCAAACCCCTCCACCACAATAAGTTGTCGGCTCCAGGAGAGGAGGACTGACACAATAATTGAATATTTTCTAACGTACTGACTAATATCACTGGATCCAGTGGCTGTAAAGAATGAATGAAGGCAAAAATGATAAATGAGTCTTGAAGGGATCCAGGTAATTTATAACTGTTTCATAACAAATTAACCATGCCTCACTATGGTACTTTTTTACATAGAAGCATTTTAAAGAAAAAGTCTGGATTGTGCTACAAAAATGATGAATATATTTATCATGAACAATAAAACAGCCATCACAATGGAGTTTGCAAACATCATTTATTATTTTGATCTTTGAAAGTCCATTTGTTATATTAATTTAATTATCATTACTTCTGGTATTCTAATATGCCAATGAGTCACAGGAGTTTTTTTGTCTTACTACTATACCCCTTGGTGCCTTGTTCATTTCCTGAGCGGAATAACCATTGCAATCTTTTTCATCAGGCCTAATCATGCTGGCTGCACAATGAACCAACACAGGGCTTTGAAACAAGTAAGTATTCGAGCCAAATGTTTCAGGAGAGAGAACATCCATCGCTCCACCATGTTATTCTGTATTGCAGCTGTTAAGTGGATTAAGCCCTGTCTGCCAGCAGTATTTTGTTTCTGTTCTCCCACATATATGAATTTTTAATATTTGTGTGGTTTGGCTTTAGAGAAAACGATAAAACGACAAACAACTAAGGAATACAACGAGTGCCACTGCGGAGCAGTATGCATGTGAGTGCTGGTCACAGGGGCTGCTGTGCATATTGGGAGATTGATGGTGAACGTTCATCTGCTGCTCCTAATTATAACAGCTTGAACCCTTCATAATCCAGACTGCGGGCCTTGATGTGTGTTTTTGTCTTTTCATCCCAAGGTAAAGAGGGAAAAACCCTCTGCACCAATTACGATACAGCGTGCTGCCCAAGTCCAGATACAGAATCAAGTCTTTATGTGTCATGACCTGCTCGTACGATCCTCCTGTGTGCCACGCCCCTTCATTTACCTCCTGTGAAACCCGATTGTAACCAGCTGTTTCCTGTCATTTCGATTTATCCTGCATTCAAGTCTGTTTACCCAACTGAAGTGTACTGAAGTGTTGTTACGTGTTCTCCATATTTCTGTGCTTTGCCCGCAATAAACCCCAGTTTCTGGATCTCTGTCTACCTTACCCTGATTCCTGACTCCCTGCTCGCTCGTCCTGCTCACGGACCGACTCATGATCGTCACATTATGTTTATTCAAGGCACGTTACGCAGCTCCCTGTGCGTTTTATGTGAGGTATGTCACAAATATGTACCGCCTTACTATTCTTAGCATCATTTTAGAAAATACTGTGCCAGGCCAGAAGGTTCACTCACTGTTTGGCTGAGCATTAGGATGGTTAAGATGTGCAATTTACATGATTTTGAACGCGATATGATTTTCGATGCCAGATATTCCAGCATTTCAGAAACCTGACCCTGTTTCTGGGATTTCCACCCAATGCTCAATCAAACAAACAAACAAAAAAATATCCAATCAGGGGTCTATGGACGGAAACCCCCATTTTAATTGCAGAAGTCAGACAAGACTCATTAAAGCTATGAGACAGCCAGAAGTGTAAAAATAGCAGCTCATTACAGCAGTGGTGTGCAGAAAGGTCTCTCCGTATAAAGAACACAGAATAAAGAAGCAGTTCTGGAGACACCTAGTACCTGGTACTAGTTAAGTAAATCTAATGAAGTGGCCACTGAATTTATTTCATTTTAAAAATTTAAATTAAGTTCTAAGTGAATTAAGTAATATAATAAAATCACGTTTCCCTTTATAATTATTACCAAAGGAAAGCTGGTAAACTCAGAACTGAAACTGCAAGTAGAATTTTTCCCAGTTTAACCATCAGTATGTCAGAAATGCAAACAGTTTGAAAACATAAGATGGTAAATTTAATATGTGCTCTCGTTTGTAAATTGCTTATGCTCTTATGTTCCAATACTGTCTGCCTCATCAGTACTGTATTCTGTGACATTACAAGCAAAGCCTAAATATACAAAAAAATCAGACAATATAAATAATGATTATCAATAAACCTGAATGTGAGCAGAAAGAAAAGTTCATAGTCTGCATCACCAGCATACATGAAAAATGTTTTATCACGGTGGCCACGAGTTACAATGTAGCAGGCACTGAGCGTCACACCGCTGAGAGTTACACTGTAGCAGGCACTGAGCGTCACACCGCTGAGAGTTACACTGTAGCAGGCACTGAGCGTCACACCGCTGAGAGTTACACTGTAGCAGGCGTTGAGTGTTTTATTAGTATAGCAAACAATCCTATAGCAGATGGGGACCTAAATGTATGCGTGTGACTGTATGTGTGTGAGTGTGTATGCGTGTGTGTAGGACTGTATGTGTGTTTGTGTGTGTATGTGTGTGTGACTGTATGTCTGTGTCTGTCTGTGTGTGTGTCTGTATGTCTATGTGTGTGGGTGTATGTCTGTGTGTATGTGTATTTGTGACTGTATGTTAGTTTGTATGCGTGTGTGTGTGACTGTATGTCTGTGTGTGTGTGTGTGTGTGTGTGTGTGTGTGTGTGTGTGTGTCTGTGTGTGGAGTTTTCATGCTCTCCCTGTGTCACAGAGGTTTCCTTCTGCAGTCCAAAGATAAGCAGTCAGGCATTACCTCAGCAAACCCTGAGCAGGATAAGCAGATCAAACATGTATAATAGATTCAAATTCACTATGAATGAAAAAAACAGGGAAAACAAATAATGTTCCCAGGTAAAGCAAAGTATATATATAACATGTATGTATGTATAAAATATATAGATTGTATAGTATAAAGTAGGTTCCTTCCTTAGGGTCAGTTGTTATGGAGAACAGCATTTATTAAAAGACTGGTGCAGAGGCGGCATGCATCATGCTCATCCGTGGAGCACTGCCTTATTTTATCTGGGAAGTGATGGTGCTATGCTAATATCCATAATTGGGACACCCATTTATCAGAGTCCACAATGGAAATAGTGATGATGATGATGATGAAGAGTGCACTTTCTCAGGTTATTGCTGATGTCTTGGCTGTTGATTAATGATTCGGTTTTGATGGATTGTGAGGAACAAGGAAGCCATCAGTCGGAGAGGAGAACGGTGAGTCACACCAAAGCAAAGTCCTGCTCTCTGCTGTGATTTCTGCCTTTCCTTGTTCCCCTCAACAATTCAGTTTAATTCAATTTTATTTATTTATTTGTATAGGACATTTTCAGGACATACATAGTCTCAAAAAGCTTTACATTATCCCTGCCCAAAGTCCTCATTGGCAAGAAAAACTCCCTAGAAGGAAGAAACCTTGGGAGAAACCAGACCCAAAGGGGGAGCCCATCCTCCAGAGGACAGCAGAGAAAGCCCTAACCCTAACCAGACCCAAAAGGGGAGCCCGTCCTCCAGGGGGCAGCAAAGGAAGCCCTAACCCTAATCAGACCCAAAGGGGGAGCCCGTCCTCCAGAGGACAGCAGAGGAAGTCAAATGAGCAAGATGGCAAAGTCACAAATCGCATTGTCCCATTTTTAACATTTGAATCATAAAAAAGAATCAATTTCACCAAATCATAGGTAGCACAAACTGACCCTGCTTGATGCTAAGCTGGTACATTACACAGTAAGTTTTAATACATCACAAATGGCAGGTCACAGCCTGCTCCCAGCACAGAAATGGTTATGATGTGTGCAACTGTGAATATTGTACAGAAAAGCTATATCAATGCCTTCATAAGCCAAATATCAATTATGAATGTTTGTGTAGTAATCATACTATATGAGATATGACACAGTCACTAAGGCAGCCACCCTACCCTCTCCACATTTTATTTATAGTTAGAGATTGCAATAAATGTGAAGTAATATTGCAGGTATGTTTTCTGAAAAATTTCCTATTTATATAAAGAGAGGAAAACTATTAAGAGAGGAATTTTAAACAAATCGAAGAACTTTACAAAATTGCGAGCCGGTTCTGGAGTTCATATGACCCAGTGGATCTGTGAGTTGGTGTGCTGCCAGATGACTAAGAAAAAGCAGCCGGACTGGATTATCATATCTTACTGACTAGCCACTGCTCCTTACACATTTCCTCATGTTTAATTCCTCACCCAGCTGGCCTGAGAATGGCAGTTCACAATCAATGAAGAATGAAAGGTTAGCATTTGCCTCCCAGCAGCTGGGGGTCAAAGGAACACGGCTTCATAAAAAATAAAAATAATCTTACTGAGGTTTTTATGCTCTATTATGTATGTATTCCTAAAACAACAAATAATATATGTTTGGTTTATTTAAAATTATTTCAGTTATTTCTACATTTCAATGGTTGCCATAAGCTTCTCTTCAGTCGAATTCAGTCGCACCTCAGACTCAGCACTCGGTTTAGCCTATAACTGAACTCATCCCGGAGCAGGCTTAGTTTAGCCTATAACTGAACTCATCCCGGAGCAGGCTCAGTTTAGCCTATAACTGAACCCATCCCGGAGCATGCTCAGTTTAGCCTATAACTGAACTCATCCCGGAGCAGGCTCAGTTTAGCCTATAACTGAACCTATCCCGGAGAAGGTTCAGATTGGCCTATAACTGAACCCATCCCGGAGCATGCTCAGTTTAGCCTATAACTGAACCCATCCCGGAGCATGCTCAGTTTAGCCTATAACTGAACTCATCCCGGAGCAGGCTCAGTTTAGCCTATAACTGAACCTATCCCAGAGCAGGCTCAGTTTCGCCTATAACTGAACCCATCCCGGAGTAGGCTCATTTTCCTTGTTAATGTCCCTGACTGCTAGACCCTGCCCCACTCACAATGCACCACTGAACTAAATCTAAGACATCCCACGCACTTTGCACCCTGCATGTTGTTTGTACTTTCTGTTCATTGTCTGTCTCTAAATACGATGTCTTTTATATTGTATTTAATCTGTACTGTTTTGTTCTATTGTATTGCAAGGTACTGATGAGACACCAACTGCTGGGAAAAAATTCCTTGTGTGTGCCACACACACACTTAGCCAATAAACCTGATTGTCATTCTAGTTAATCAAAGACCGATGGGACAAATTCTTATCCTGAATGATAAAAGGTACAGAGGTAATATATCAGTCCATTCCAGTCCGACACAGATACCCATACAGTGCAGGGGGCAGGTTGTACTGGAACATTTGTACCCACCTACAGAAAGCCAGCAGAGAGATGTATGGGATCTGTTCAGTGTCTGTGAGGGTAGGAGAACACTGCAGCACATGAGAATAGGCCTCTCCACACCTCATCAGGCAGGAAGTGCAAAGACAGAGCATTTCAGAAACACTTTAGCAAAGGCACAGGCCAGTGGGGACACATCCATATGCAGGCAGTTACCCGAGCCCCCCGTTATACACATACAGTAGCTGTCTTTATCTTTTTTTACTTTATCTCCTACTGAGGGAATTCACTACCACTATTATTCCACAAACATACTGCCATCTGCCTCCGGACAGACAGCTAACCTTATCTGTGCTATAGACTTACCATCCTGCTGTGTTTAGCAAGCTTTTGAACAGACTGCCTGTGCAGTTACTGCATGTTCAGACAGCAAGCTCACCTCAGATATGACGTCTATTGTTCTGGATCTCTCTGACAGTATTAATCATAATCCAACATTTATCACTCTCTCCTAGTCTGAAAAGAGGACAACATGAAAGAACCTAATATGGCAGAAGTATGAATGACATCTTTGCAAAAATTGCAGTGTCAGTAAATGCAGCACAGATATCTACTAATCATTATGGAAAATGTTGTCACAGAAAGAGGACAGTTCTAACATTTACATACTTTGATGTAATTTAAACCACATCCATCTACAGTGGCAGATGTGCAGGAAGCCCCAGAAGTGAAGAAGTTTATTTAGGGAAGTAGGGATATGGGAAGGAATGACAGAGGGCTGTAGATGCTGATTCAGGAGGCAGCACAAGTCCCTGGCTGTCGGGTTCTGTTGAGTGTCACAAGGGCATGAGGCCATCAGTGTTGGGTTCTGTCGGGTGTCAGGACGGCGCAGGGCCCTTGGTGTCAGGTTCTTTTGGGTATCGGGAGGGCATGTGGCCCTCAGTGTCAGCTTCTGTTGGGTATCGAGTGGGCATGGAGCCTTCGGTGTCAGGTTCTGTTGGGTATCGGGAGGGCATGGGGCCCTCGGTGTCAGGTTCTGTTGGGTATCGGGAGGGCATGGGGCCCTCGGTGTCAGGTTCTGTTGGGTATCGCGAGGGCACGGGTCCCTCAGTGTCGGGCTCTGTCGAGTATTGCGAGAGCACCAGTCCCTTGGTGTCAGGTTCTGTCACATATCAGAAGGGCACAGGTCCCTACATGTCACGTTCTTTTAGTATTGGAAGGGCATGGTTCTCCTCAGTGTTGGGTTCTTTTACGGGCTGGGAGGGCACAGGTCTCTCGATATGAGGTGCTGTTGGGATAGTACGGGTCTCTCGGATTCTGTCAGGTGTCAGGAGGGTAAATTATTTTTTTTTCAGGTTGAGGAGCTCCTATAAAGTCATGAATCTGCTAAGTTATCCATGGCCGCCAATGCCCTTGCTCACCAAATGTGCCTCTCTTCCGTTATTAAATCTATGGTACATTTAAGAAATTGATTTATTATACAGAATTTAAAAATTTTATATGTTGAGAATTGGTACTTGATTTTTAGTCCATATTTCGCAGAATTTATATGTTCTGTCATGTTTTTCAAACATTTCCAATATAACAGAACTGCACTTTAATTTAATGTAGAAAAATAGGTGTGGATTCTAAAATTGTACTGAAACGTATGACTTTGGTTCTTTGCAGTCATGAAAGCCCCCTGAAAGTGTCTGCCTGTGCTAACAGCCTGACCCAGTGCTCTTCTTGCAACCTTCGGATCTGTAATCTCCCCCCAGCCCAGATTCTCTGGGTCCAGATGCCTCCCAAACCCGGTCAGAGTGCATCAGTATGAAGCCCTTCTTCCAGCACATGGAGAGCTGAAGGAGTGCTTCAGGATGCCATAAAGGGCCTGAGTGAAGGGCCCTCTGGAGCGTAGTGTGACAGCTCCATCAGCTGAGCTAATAGTGCACCAGTTTAATGGTGAGCATAGTGCCTGCTGGCTTGCTGGGCTGGTCCAGGGCCCCAGTTTCCTCCATCCATAGCACCAACGTTGTCTTTCTGCTTCTTTCTTCAAAGTACCCTGAGGAATTCCACAGCCAATACTTCCCACTCATCCACCTACTATGGAACTCAGCAAGCCAAGAGAACATCCCGTTTTTGTCATATACACTTTTTTGTCCAAGCTTTAGCAGTCATTCACCCTAAGCTTTTTTTTCTTTAACTATGCTGCAGTTTCTTCTTGTAAACTGACAATATTTTGGCAAAAGTCATCTATAATTTTGTTGAACAACTGGCCCACTTGTGGACCTCTAGGTTGGCTTGCTGACTCGGTTCTTGGGCTGTGATATAACCGTGTCATTAGGTGCATCTTCTAGGCTCTGAGCAGGAGGAATCAACAAAGTGGTAAATGCAGGCTCTGTTGGTCTCACACATTTACACCAAAAAAAACAGCAGTCTTAGTACATGCACACTGACAAACACCTCTCACATTTCTCCTGCTAAATGTCCTCTAGATGTATGTGGATTCTATCTGCTAGATCAGAGCGATAGCTTAATTGCTTGTTGCCAACACTCTGCTCCAGACTGACTGGATTCAGTAGCTGGAGGTGCTGGCCATTCTCTCCCCCATCAAACACATTTGTTAGGCACATTAGTAAGATGTTCATGGATTTTGCAAATCCTATTTTAATACTGGCTAGTGTGCCTGTATGGAGGTTTGCACTGCATTCAGAAAATTTGCATCATATTTGATGATTATGATTATGGGGGCAACAAGCTTGTTTTGTTTATTCTCTGATCCCTCACTGCCTGCTTCATCTGAAAAAACCTCTAGTTCCATGTATGACAATTGTCAGCATTAGCTGTGTGTGTGGAGTTTGCATGTTCTTCCTGTATTTCTGTAGGTTTGCTCTGGGTACCTCATTTTCTTTCCCCTTTCCAAAACCCCCCATGTCTAGATGCTGAAGTGCTAATGGTCAGACAGTGATGCAGCAGTACTCTTAGGCCAGATAATGGGTTTGCTGAATCCCTGTAGGTTTGCTCTCATCTTCACGAGCTGCAATGCTGCGATAATGATGACAACGATGATGATGACAAGAACAACAACAACATAATAGTAATTCAAGTCATATCTGTTCCTCTGAGAATAGAGCAACAGGACTCGTCATGTAAGTAAAGAATATAAAGACACCAAAAACTAGTTCTAAAAACTGTTTACTGAGATGCTCCATGTACTTCACTGTATTTTATGTAATTTAAAAGAGATACACATTATCATCTGTTATGCAGAACAGTGTCATGAGGAGACTTGACTGGCTGATGTTTTTTTGCTCGCTGGGTGTTGGTGGGTGGTTAGGGTTCCCCTCAGTTAATTTTGAATGATGGTTGGTGATTGGTGAGACTTGCCAACTGGGGGTAAATTTTGTTGGCTGGAATGTGTCCCCCCGAATGAATCACCCTAAGTAATTTAAAAGTGGGATTTAAACCCTTAAAAGTGGACACTTAGAACCTCAAAAGGAGGTACTCAAAACTTTAAAAGGCGGCACTCATGGCCTTAAAGTGGGCACTCAGAACCTCAAACGGCAGCACTCAGGACATGAAAGGGGGCACTCTGGACCTCAAAGGGGTACATAAAACCTGAAAAGGGGAACTCAGAACCTCAAAAGATGGCACTCAGGACTTCAAATGGGTAACTCAAAACCTCAAAATTCAGCACTCAGAACCTCAAAAGGGGAACTCAGGACTTCAAATGGGTAACTCAAAACCTCAAAATTCAGCACTCAGAACCTCAAAAGGGGAACTCAGGACCTCAAACGGCAGCACTCAGGACTTCAAATGGGTAACTCAAAACCTCAAAATTCAGCACTCAGAACCTCAAAAGGGGAACTCAGAACCTCAAACGGCAGCACTCAGGACTTCAAATGGGTAACTCAAAACCTCAAAATTCAGCACTCAGAACCTCAAAAGGG
>JAODKE010000041.1:346060-360438 GCA_026779605.1 Mormyrus hasselquistii
GTAACGTCCCAGGGATCATGCATTGCGAGCAGCCTTTCTGTACTCCTGGGGTAAGGTAACGTCCCAGGGATCATGCACTGCGAGCAGCCTTTCTGTACTCCTGGGGTACGGTAACGTCCCAGGGATCATGCATTGTGAGCAGCCTTTCTGTACTCCTGGGGTAAGGTAACGTCCCAGGGATCATGCACTGCGAGCAGCCTTTCTGTACTCCTGGGGTACGGTAACGTCCCAGGGATCATGCATTGCGAGCAGCCTTGAGTCCAATGAAGCGCTTCTCCATCCAAGGGGGTGCAAGAGATCATTCATTCAGATAAATGAACTTGTCAAAAACAAAATACATATACAGTAAATTATTATTACACATTGCTATGATTAACACAAGTCACATTTTCCAAATATTGCTTTATAACACAGTTCAATTTTGTTCAACTTAATATGTTCAAATTGCATTTTCATCCGCTCAGTGGTGCACGCTGTACTAAGCAGTTATATAGGCTCCTGTGGCCTTCCTGTTAGCTCTACAGAGTCTGGTCGCCCCCCCCCCCACAAAGCTGCTCCTGATTCCATGTTTTGGTCATACTTTTCTGGAGGGGACACCAATAATGTAGTAGTACATGCTTAATGCATCGATTAACCAAATAGTTACATACGGATCCCATGCCTGTTCATCATCAATCAATCGTGATGGTTCATATATTCCATTCAGGCACTATGACATTTATCTAATTAGTTAATACTGGTAAGATTTCAGGAGAAGGGGACAAAAATTACACAGGTAATTAATTACCTTGAAAGTTAATTAATACATTATGTAAGCATGGACTACTACATTATTCATGTCCCCTCAAGTAAAGTGTTACTGATGTTTTTTGGGATGATGTTTTGCTGCTACCACATCATCTTTGTAAACTCAAGATAGTGTAGAGCACTGTCTCTGGAGCTGAGAGGAAGCAAAGATGTGGACTGTCCGGAGTTCCCCAAGGACTGGGTTGGGAAACACTGGTGTAGGGTGTGAAACTCCCAGGTGGGAGGCTGTCTCTAATATGCCGGAACCACCATGTGCGACACCAACACTCACACCGAGCGTAAAATCACTTAGGTCACTTATTATCTTAGCTGCTCTAATGTGACTGGACCAATTGCCTCTGTCACCATACTGTATGTATTCTGCTGCGGCCACATGATTCACCATTTGGGGAGGCATGCTGTTTGCATTGATGGACCCTCTCCAGTTTGCATACCAGGTAGGTAGAGGGCTTGATGACGCAAAATTATTCATCATGGACATCATACACAGGCACCTTGAACGTCCTCAAACCTCAGCTAGACTTCTGTTTGCTGACTTTTCGTCAGCATTCAATACTATGCAGCCTCATTTGCCTGCAGAGAAACTCTCCACCTGCTTCCACCTGGATGACCAGCTAGTTCTGTGGATCCTCGATTTTTTAACCAACAGAACACAGAGAGTGCCGGTTAACAACATCTTATCCAACCTCTCATTCTCCTCCACTGGCTGTGTCCTCTCACCTCTGCTCTTCATCCTCTACACAGATGACTGTAGGTCTTCCCACGCTGACTGTCATCTGATCAAGTACGCGAATGACACTGTTCTTCTGTCTCTGCTCTCTAGCCCTTCTCACAACCTCAACGCGATGCTCCACAGGTTTGTGGAGTGGTGTGACCACGCCTCACTAGAGCTGAACGTGGAGAAAACAAAAGAGATATTGGTGACCTTTCTGGGTGTCGAATCCGCTGCCCAGACTGCAGGACACAAAGGAGAAGAGCTACTTTTGTTCCTAGGGCTGTTCAAATTTTGAACTCAAAGCCACTATTACCCTCTGCCTTTACGCACCAAACCCCTTAAAAAAGGTATAATCACATTCTCATTCCCCACTACCTATTGACCTCACCAATTTTTGCATCTTATGTTAGTCTGCTAATTTACTTACTTGCAATTGCAATTTTGCACCTTTGTATACATTGATAAAAATGTAATTACTTTATTTCTTTATTATTATTACTTTTATTCTGATTTTTAATTTTTATTTGTTCTATTTCTTTAATGTCTTGTTCAACAAGTGTGCAAGACTGCTCTACGTGCCTCAAATTGCCCCTCAGAGACAAATAACGTTTTTTTATTTTATTTGATTTGATTAACATGTGTACCTCGGGAGCTCTGCTCGTTGGTTTTGGATTGTTGTTTTGTTTTTATTGTGCATGGCGATTTTGGTTTATTGGTTTCTGATTTCAGGCCTTACCCCAAATACAAATACTTTCGCTTTGGTTTGATTGCTTTTCTGGTTTCTTTGATCTCTCGCCTGACTACCGACTGCTCTTCTGGTCGCCCCCTTGGACACTGTATTTTGGATTGTGTGTGTTTGTTGTGGTGCGTACGGAGTGACTGCCTTTTTGTTTTTGCGCAACGTGGTGTGTTTGCTTAGGGAGTCAGGGTTAGTGTTGTTGTTTTTGTTTCCTCCCTTTGTTACTCTTAGGGTCAGCTTAGATTTGGGTCGTGTTCGGTAGATGTGTTTTGTTTATTATTTTGGCCTTAGTCACTCCCGAGGTCCTGTAGCACCTGGTGTTTGTGAAGTGTCCGTGAATAAATATAAAACATACAGAAAGATCGCTTCATTTCTCGTGTTCCCTCTTCCCGTTTGTCTTGTCATCCCCTAACCCTTTTCCTTTCTGTCGATCCCTAATCCTAAACTATTTTAGATTTTAAGGATTTTATAATTACTGCAATAGATGAGCTGCAACAAAAGTAATGCGAAAAAAGTGTATATTCTTACGTCTTCAGTTAATTTGCATTTCTTTGTCTGATCTTTTTCCATACCATCCAGAATGATCCAATAGCCAAACATATCACACCCCACTCTATTCCTCTCTTGTTTTAGACAGCGATTTACGGTAAAGGTGGCTAAACATAACCAGTGTTTCTCACTTCACATTACCATTATGGAACGACTTCTGAGCCCAGCAGAGCCAAACTGTTACTCGTCATTAGAGGTTGTGCATTTACTGCCCTCTGGTGGACAGACCTGGTATAGGTACAGCCTGCGGAATACCACTTGCATGTCAGAGTATTTAAGGGGCTCTGCTACACTGTGAAAGTAAACAAGACATAAAAGAAGACAAAAACAAAACACAATCTGACACAAAGATAAAAACTGCATCCATAATCAACTACTAGCAACCTACTAGCAACTCGATCATAGCTGCACTTACTAGGAGCAAAAACCCTAAGTTTATATCAGAGGATCAAGCATTTGGTACTGACTGTAGTTTGCAAATTGGATCCATTCAGCCGTTCCATGCTCCAGGCTTGTCAGTTGCAATGGGAATGGGGAGACAGACAGTTCTGCCTGCTGTTGACGTACAGAAGGGGTTTGCCGTTTAACACAGCACTCAGACCCCCTAGTGGCGCCCAGAGGAACATAACAGCATAGGCCGACCACAAGAACAAATACTCGCAGTTTTGGCCTTGCTGTGTGGTCTCACGGTGCTGTATAACCTATTCAGATATTGTTTATATTCATTTACAGGACACTTCTTTCCATAGTGCTGTTATGATAACCCAATGCCTAAAGTGGTAAACAATAAATACTGATTTCCTGAAATAGAGTTTCACATTGTTCAAAACATTTTTGTTCAATCACAATTTTTATTTTACACAATGAAGCCTGTTTGGATTGCAACAATGTTTTTCAGGTGTTTTATATTGTGTTATATACAAAACAGATAGATATTGTACTAATAATATAATTACCATTTGGTGGCAGTAGCGTGCTAAGGTAGACAGCACCTTACTAGTTACATTTGAAATATTGCTTTAAATAGTAGATAATCTTCTCACACAGGTGTCATTTTGGTTGCATATGTGATTAATCTCCAAAAACACATAAAAATGCTGAATATAGTCACATCTGAGCAGGTAACTCATGTCCGTGTTCCAGTTTGCTGTCCAAAATGGGACTATAGCCATTCAGCACCAGCCTCAGAAATCACACAGAATAAATGCTCAGTTTTGTTACTTTCACTAAGCAAATTAACGGAATGAGATTTTTACTTAATGTGCGTTTTTTATACATCTACCATTAACTTTCTGTTGTAAAATTTTAAATCACATTTAGAATATGAAGTAACACAATTCATTTTGCAAGATGACAGATAAACAAGTATAATCAGGTACAAATTTTTGAAAGCATTTACAGAAAAAAATATGGATCAGACTTGCATTGATTGAATAAGCACAGATAGTTGACATTTTTTGTAAATGCATCTATTACATTTCAGCTCTCTAACAGCTACTGAAACGCGCATGTCAGAGATTTAACCCCCTGTGTACGGCTGCAGCCACAGGATGCACTGCTGACAGATGCTGATGTATCCGGCTCTCCCGCACCGTTCCTAGGACAGACCCTGCCCTACAGCTCAGCCCGCGGTTTGAATTTCAGCCATATGAATCCCTAACTGTGTCTGGGAAAATTAACTGGTTTTGTTCTGCTGTGGGAACGAAGGTGCTAATCGGCCAGGTCATCTCGGCTGCCGAGCGGAGAGCCTATCTGGTGCCATATCAGGCGGTGGCAGGACCCCTGAGTCCCCGGACTGGTGCACACTAATCTGGTTGATGATTCACTGCCATGAGTGTGTTTCTCATCTGCTGTAGAAAAGGGAGTTAAAACAAAATTGAAAGTAAATAATGCTGTAGGCAAGTATAAAAATATAGTAAATGAAAATTCAAATTCAAATTTAGACATGCTTATTTTGCCATTCGCACAAGTACACTGGGATGCTTCACTTCACTGAGCCCATTTTGCTCTCCATAGAGGGCAGCATGTGGCTCAGTGGGCAAACCTGTGTGTCTGTAATCAGAAGGTCACCAATTTGAACCCGGCCTCGACACTTCAATGGCTCCTTGAGCAAGGCCCTTAACCCCCAGCTCCCTGGGTGCCCCAACAGGTGGCCGCTCTTAGCGGACAGCTTACTCTTCAAAGTGCAAGTTGGGGGAGGCATAAAGACAATTTCCCCATGGGGATCAATAAAGTATCAATTATTATTATTAAAGGGGGGGGAGGAGTCACTGTGCAGGATCAGCTAACATGTAGCATCCTTGGAGTTGGGGGTTAAGGGCCTTGCTTAATGTAACTGTCCTGCTGAGGCCAGTGCTTGAAGCAACAGCCTTCTGATCACAGGCACAGAGACTTAACTTTCTGGGTCACTCACAACCATTAGCCTGCTGGGTCACTCACCACCATTAGCCTGCTGGGTCACTCACCACCATTATATTAATTCGTAAACCCGTATCACCAATACATCAGCTCTCTATGATCTGAGCTATTCTGGGGGCCATATCCCTTATAAAAAGGTGTTTATTGGTTATTTTGAAAAACAATGATGTCATTTCTGCAAAAGGGAGAGTAATTCAATATTTTTTCCAATAATATTAAAGAAGTGAATTCATTTTGTTTGTAATTCATAAAATTTGATCATGAAAAACTGAATGAACTCCCAAGCATACAGGCAAGATATTAAAGAAAACAGAAAGTGACCTAAACACATTTAGGTGTAAAAGGCAAGACTGTTATTCGGAATGAAGTCTTGAAAGAGAGGAAGAGTTGTCACCTTTGACAGCTATTCGAATGATAGGTATCTGCTCTTTAGGTTTGCAAAGCTGTGAACCACAAAGAAATATATTTGCTGCACGTTATGTCTCCATTGCATTCCAGAGTAATCATATGCATGGATAGTGCCCAGTTTAAGCTGTAAGACTCGGATTAACCTGCATAAGACCTTACTCCCCACCAGGAAGGGAGACCCCCCCATCTGTCAGTTTCCTCTGTCAGCGGTACGTTTCCCCGCCTCCTCACACAGCATGGCCTGAGGAGTTTCATGACGCACCCGTGCAGCGCTGTCTGTCATTTGTTTTCCGCGTCCTATCAGGTTGACGCAGCGCAGGAAGTACGCGCCGAGGGTGTGCTGCGCTATTTGTGGATGGCGGGCTGCCTGCTGAATGATGTCCAGCAGGCTTCCCAGAGCCCTCACACTTCCTGTCTGTCACAGTGGCACATAAAGAACTCCGCTTCCTGTTTCTCAGGCAGGCGAGGAAGGAGCAGAGGCCAGGTGTCTTAAACTGTCAGGGCGCACTGCTGCCCACGGCGGCGGGGTCAGGGAGCCTCACTGCAGGTTTTTTGTGATGGTGAGCTCCCTCTCGGGAACGGCTTTTATACTCTGCAAGGAACGCAGTGCCTCTCGACTACAGAGAACATATTAATGGTTTTAACATTCATACAATAAAGTATCATATCAGCAAGCTATTGCTAAATATCTACATTTAATTCATTTCTGATTCTCCTTTCATAGATTCATAAGTTAATGACAAGAGAAAATCCTAAAAAGATTGTTGTTTAGTCAAATTTTAGGGTGGGCCTTATGCTTAAAGTATTCTTAGATAAGATGTTACCTGTAGATAACGATGTACAAGTGTGGAAAAGGAATGATTTCAAGCACTGAAGGCATCCCCATGCGTCATGCGATGGTCCATTTCTGCCGTAATACCAGCCTGTGTCTGACATGGAAAATCTGTAATCTGTATGGAACTGGATGTGTTGATGGCACAAGACAGCCTCCCAGAGGAGGGTGGGAGGAGCCCAAAGTGTCCATTTAAAGCAGCAAATCTGGGGAAACTGCCACAATTTATTGCTACATCTGAATTTACTGGTAAACACAGGGAGTGGCCTGTTTCATTGCTGACTATATGGGCATTTATTTGTACAGAATTCTTTAAACTGCGCTTGGTTGAACCTCGAATCCAGGAGGAACAATGTAGTTTCGATCCAGGTCGCTCTTCACCATCACAAGGACGGTTCATGGGCGTTTGCCCACCCAGTCTATACAATCGTGTCCCTTGAGAGTTCTGTGGGAAGGGGGGAGGGGGCTTCAGGAGTATGGGGTACAGGGTCCATTGTTACAGGCCATCAGGTGCCTGTATAACTAGCGTGAGAGTTTGGTCAATTGTAAGTCAAACTTATTCCTGGTGGGTGTTGGACTCTGCCAAAGCTGCCCTTTGTCACCAATTCTGCTCATAACTTTTATGGAAGAAGACCCTGGGGCAGAACCAGAACACACTGGAGAGATTATATCTCTGGGCCGGCCTGGGAACACCTTTGTATTCTCCCGGTGGAGCTAGAGGAGGTGGCTGGTGAGAGGGAGGTCTGGGCATCCCTGCTTAGACCGCTGCTCCTGTGACATGACCCCGGATTAGTGGGAGATGGATGGATGGATGGATGGAGTTTGGCTAAGCCTGCATAAAAGCTAGTGGTGAACCAGTTGGACGTTTTGTTGCTTAAAATACAAATAATAGATAAAGTTTATTTTTACAACTAAAAAAAAAAAAAACGTAAGAATAATAATTATTTGTAATTGTTTTCTAGTTAATATTTTGGAGTCAGTGGGAAGTCTTTGCGAATGTTGATAAAAGTACCACGTAAATCTGCTGCTCCCACAACCTGAACCCAGATGTATGGTAGATGATGGATGGAGAGCATTTCTTAAATTAAACTATTATAGATTAACAAGCCACAATCAGCTGAATATGAGTATAATGTAGTTGCTATGAGTCATTATGCCTAATTGTCGCATCCAATCAAGAACCAAGTTACCAGCTACAGGCATGGTCCTGCTCCATGGCCACACCCACCTCCAGATGGTTCCAGTTTGTAGCCAATAACTATCCACATCTGAAGTCAACAATCCATTCATATGCTCATAATTACTATTTTTTTCTTTTTTCCTTCAGCCCTGGTGGTTTTATTATGCTCAGCTGTTGTAGGCAGAGTCTTAGGCTTGTCTTCTGATTTTAACTTACTTTTTTTGTTTTGTTGAGTTTAGTGGTTTTGATTTTTTGATTTGTTCAGGTTCTGACCATTGGTTTGTATCTGTTTTATGACTTTGCCCAGCATTTGCTAACTGCCTGCTACATCACCTTTGTCTGGCCACACAGGTCTCTGCAGCTTGCAGCTTAGCCTTTTGCTTGTGCCCCTTTTGTCTGTGTGTCATTTGTCTGTGTGTCATTTGTCTGTGTGTCATTTGCCTGTGCCCATTTTGCCTGTGCCCCTTTTGCCTGTGCCCCTTTTGTACGCACTAAGCTCCAATCCACAAGATCCACAAGGTTTGAATCAGCTGCCATATTAAATTAATTCTGTGACTTGCTATATAAAAATAAATAAACTAAAAAATAAAATACAAATATGACATTTAAATGGAATTTTAAATTTAATTGCTAAAGCTATATTAATCGAACTCCAGTATGTTCCCCATAATGGATAATGTAATGCAAATAATATTTACCTCCAGTTTCTGCCCGACCATCTAAAAACATGCTGAGGTTAACTGGAATTGCCAAATTTCCCATAGGTTTGCCAGTGAGAGTGAATAGTGTGTGAGCTCTGTGATGGGTTGGTGCACCATCCTGGGTTGTTCTCTGCCTTGTCCCACAGACTCCAGACCCCTGTGACTCTGAATGTGACAAGCAGTTGCAGAAAATGCATGGATTTATAACAACCCATCCCAAAATGATACACCTCTTTATGTATCTATCTACTAACTATCCTAAAATGATACACCTCTTTATGTATGTATCTACTAATTATCCCAAAATGATACACCTCTTTATGTATGTATCTACTAACTATCCCAAAATGATACACCTCTTTATGTATCTATTAAGCATCCCAAAGTGACTTTACTCTTATTCCAAACGTAGACAAACCAAAGGGCTTCTGAAAGCTCTTGACAGCACTAAAGTATAGTGAGGACGGAGGAAAAGTAGAATAATGTCTGCAGTCATTTTTGGAATCTTCCTCTTTATGACTAGTAATTTTTTTGGTTAGGACTGGGTAGTGGTTCAGGTCATTATAGCTGGGATTAGGGTTTTTCTAATAGAAATGAATGGACAGTCCCCACAGAGATATCAATACAAATGTGTGCGTGTGTGTGTGTGTGTGTGTGTGTACTTTTGTATATATTTTTTCTATTTCTAAAGTACCAATGTAAAGCTTATATCTGGCCAGCACAGCACAGACACAGCAGAGGACACTGACACACTGCATTGATATCCATTAAGCCTGGTGACTGATTTCAGGCTCCATATTGCGCAGTTCATGTTATCAGCCCCAACTTCTTAAGGCGTCTACAGGAATAAGCAAACTTTTGAACTGGCAGACTTACAATGGAAGAAATTGTTTAGTTTTCTCTTTTGTGGCTGATTCTGTCATTATGGGTCACTGGAACAATGGCACAGGAACTATGACACGCATAACGGCTCCCCTGTGGGAGTAACACAACAAATTCTTAATATGAGGAAAGCAACATTCAGTTGATTACTTTATTGCACGTTAAACTAGAATGTGAAAACCAAGATAAAATTTTATATCAATGTTGACCCAAACGTGAACTTCGTCCAGTTTGAGATGTTACATAAATCAAGAAATGTTCTATGTTTTCAGCCCATTGTGAGGATGGTACAGTTATTTTGCCCTCAGCAAACAATTTTGCTATATGTGGATTCATAAATGCATTTATATTTGCATTGACAGATCTGCCTTCAGCAGCTAGAACAAGAATGGTGTGTTGCAAAGATCCTTCTTTAGACAGCTACAGGAACTAACTACTGGAATAGTTTTTTTTGTCTAGGACCGATATTGATAGCCCATTCGAGACACCATCAGTGTTGAGTACTAGCAAAACTCCTTAATTACAGCACATTCTGGGAGAATACAGTGAAGAATGGTGTTGAACTGGCGATCTGGGACAGGAGCATAATACTACACCTGAAAATCACTTTATATATTTGCTTAGCAAATCAAATTTATTATTATTACCCATTTTATCTGTTTTTTATGAACCACTTCATATTGGAAACCCCCCCCCCCAAGAGGTGGCTGCCCTTCACGGACAGCTTGCTCTATAAAGAGCAAGTTGAGGGAGGCGTAAAAAGAATTTCCCCACGGGGATCAATAAAGGTTCAATTATTATTATAGCTCTACTTTGTATTCAAATAATTAGCTAAATTTGATGAAACTAGAGGCATTTAGAATCCAGTAATTGGTAAGGACTGGAAAGAATTACAGCTAAAGCCTGTAATTCCCTGTAACCCACAGATGGCCATGACAGGGGGTCTGCACATTACTGCAGACAGCGAGGCATGAAATTGGACATTACCAACCAATTAGTCCACATATTTAACCAACATGGTACAACGTCTTCGGGGATTAAAGGACAGCTGTTACAGTAAAAGCGCTGCATTAGCACGCTGAGTGTTATGTCTGTGAGGTCAGCTTTAATATTTCAAGATCTTGTTATTCTCCAGTTTGAATTGTTGAGTGATTCTTCGTCAAGAGGAACATGGCTAGAGAGGGCTGGGCTGGTGAGTTTTGGGAAGAGATGGGAGAATGTTAATGAAATTCTCTACAGGGCGTTAAGAGGGAACTTGGGGGGGGGCAGAACCCAACACTCTCACAACAAGCAAAATGAAGTCCCTGTTTGCCCCATAAACAAGTTAACAAACTATATAACATCCATTCATTCATCCATGCATCCACTTATCCAGAGCTATGCTGTTCTCCTCAGAAAAAGGCAGGAACAGCCTGGGGAGGGTGTCTGTCCATCAGAGGGAAAAATCTACGACATCAGAATGAAACTTACTAAAAATGAATAACAATAAACATTATGTTGGTGAGGACCTCCGTAAAGGCAGTTATTTCATAAATATCTATAAATTTGGACAATTTCCAAGCTCTATTGCAGTTAAAATGTGACAAAAAAATGAGCAAGGAAGAATATCTGATTAATAATATCTGATTAATAATATCTGAGTCAATTATCCGCACAATATAGAAAGGTGAAGGGCAAATAGTAGTAATCAATGAAATCTGACTCATATTTCATTTAATGGTGAAAAATGGCCCATTGCCCATATTTCTCAGAGTATGGGGGGGGGGGTCCATTAGTGGAGGGTGTGAGGAGGTCAGGGGGCCCAGCCACAGGGCACCTGCTCTAGCTGGCCAGGTGCTTCCTGAGTGGCTGCTGTAGTAACTCAGTATCTCACACATTCCTAGAGCCCAGTCAGGAAAGTCTTGACAGCGAAACCTGTTTTTTCTTTCTCCACAAATTTTTTGCCCACACTCCAAAATACTCCTGACATTCAACAGCCGTTTCCCCCTTGAGTCAGAGGGGGTTGCCCTTCTTAACAATGTCCATGAATCAAAGAGAAAATATCATAAGGAACATTTGGTACATTAACTTTCCACTGACATCAAAATCAAAGATTTTTTAAATTCCCACGGATCCGCTATCTGATACATTTCATGGTGAAGAATTTCAAAAGGGGCTGGAATACATGCAGAAATGATGTTCCGAGGTGGTTTCTCTAGAACATTTTGTTTTTTGTAAGCTTAAATAACAAAATCGGCAACAAACTGGAATCACTGCAGTGATGGAGGACAGGAAGTGTCTATACAGCCTGACGTATCACAGTCACTGCATGCGTCCCTCTGTGTGCCGGGCAGCAAAGTGAGTCTTGCTGATCTTCTCCACCTGCTCAGTCTCAGATCGTTTGGAACCACCCAGCGGGAAGGAAGCTGCTGTGAGAAAGTGCCTGTGTTTTGGGCCGGAGCAGGAAGCACCTCGTCTTAGGCATCTCCCCCAACAATGCCATGGCGTCACGGCTGTGTGCTGGAGCTCCGCCATTCACATGGAAAGCTGCACCTAGAATTCCATTCCCAGGTTCGGGCTGCCGCTGATGTTGGAAGCAAGGAAATGACAAGGTGGGAAACTGGCTGAAATATCCTACACGACCATGTTCATGGATTTGCTGGAACTCGAGAGTTAGGTACTGAGATAAAGTATCTACATAGAGCACAGCCCCCACAATGCACTCATAACTTTGGGGTAAAAGTCCCTGTGAACCTGTGGTTCTTATCATACTGTAGCTTACGACACATATATAAAGGGTTCTGTGAAGACCTCCAGCATTAGAACAAGGGGGAAAAAATCCCACATCTGCACCTTGGAAAATACTATTAGTGTCAAGGGCATCTTGTGCTGCTTTGTTACCTTCATTAGGCCAGTTGGCCTCTTCCAGTTCAAAGCAAATGTCGAGGATGTCTGAGGCTGGCTGACTTTATATATAACCACAGACTACAGGACTGCTTACACCACAGAAAAACTCTATTAGAAATCAGGATTCACATTTAAAAAATGATTTTCTGTACCCAGTTTCTGATGGCTTTATAAATATTGAAGAACTTCTCCTCGTATAAAAATGCCAGTTTGTAGGACATCACTAAAGTTAACTTCAATCCATGCATGTGAGAATGCAACAATACAGTGAGCACCTCGGACATTCAGGATGGGCTTCCTGAGGAGGTGTCTTGGGCATGTCCAACCAGGAGAAGACTCTGAGGCACGCTGGAGAATGTGCAGGAGGGTACGGGTGTATGGGAGTATTGTGGGTGTTGGACTCATCCAGAGCTGCCTTTTGTCATCGATTCTGTTCATACCTTTTTGTGCTGCTCCCAGTGACAAAACCCCAGAATAATGGGGGATGGATGGATGTATGGATTCACTCTGAGTTTAGCTAAGCCTGCATAAAAGCTAGTAGTGAACCTGTTGGACATTTTGTTGCTTAAAATACAAATAATAGATGATGTTTATTTTTACAACTTTAACTGCCTAAAAATAATTGATTAATAATTATTTGTAACTGTTTTCAAGTTAATAGTTTGGAGTTGGTGGAATCTTCGCGATTGTTGATATCGCTAACAGACTCATGTGGAGAGTGGGTGTGTGTGTTTGTTAATGTTCATTATTGTATTCATTATTGTTAATCTGAAGGAAAAGAACAGAAAAAACTGCAGTTGTAAACAGCTTTCAAAGAATCCCACAGAGCTGCGGCCATTAGGAAGGAGCATGAGTATGAAACCAGCAGGAGAGGAAACCAAATCAGTCCTTCAGTTCCCCCAAAGAAGGGCCTCAGCTTATCTGCCCCCCCCCCCCACACTTAGCAACACCTATAATGAGCTGCCCCTTCTGCAGTGGAAAACTGAAGTAAGCTGGAACAGTGCTGTAACTAGTCTCTCTGCACGGTATGGTGGGTCGGTTCCTGTTTACCAGTGGAAAAGCACCATTATTTAAGCAGAGCACTGGGTAGTTCCTTGTCATTGCTTTAGCAGCAGAGGGCTCAGTTGCGTCTTAGTCAGAGACTTGTTTTATAGCCCTAGATGGAGTAGTTCTGTTTTCTGTATTCTTTGTGCCTGTCAGATGCCAGCAGGTACTGGTTTGATGTTTTGCATGGCTTGGGGTCATAGTTCTTGTCAAGTGGCATCTTGGTTTAAGCTTCTGGTTGGCCAGTTTTTGGTTTGAGGATCTATGGTTCCTAGTAGCTGGCATCCTACAGCTAGTATGCTGTGCCTCTGGTGTTGTCACGCCCAGCTTCATCCGATCCTCCTGTGTGCCACGCCCACCTCGTTACCTCGTGTTGATACTCACCTGTGGCTTGTCCAGTTTAGCCTGTCATGTGTATTTAGTCCATGTCTCAGTCTGTATTCCCCAGATCAGTCATTGTAATGTCTCGTGTTCGTTACCCTGACATCCCAATTAAACCCTTACCCGCCCGCCCGTCTGCCCGCTCATCCCTCGCTACGTGACAGGTGTCCTCTCTTTTGGCTTTTTCTATGTGTGTGTTCTGGTTTTTGAGTACCTAGCCCTTTTTAGCTTCCCTGTTTCCTAGTCAGGGTTCTCCGGTTCTCTGCATTTAAGTCTGCCTTCTGGTTCACTTCATCCTGGAGCCATCAATCCAGTCAGAGGCCCAAGTCCACCTGGTTCCCTGTGTCCAGCAATGTTTAGACTGTTGGTCACAGAGGCGAGGGAACAGAAGACCTGGTGTAATGGATGGATGGATGGATGGGTCGATGACCTGCAGGGTGAGGTGTTTTGTCATCGACCTTCTTTATGAGGGTTAATAAATGTTTTTAACCAGTAAAATGCAAAGTCCAAGCTATTTTCCTGTTATTTTCTTCATTTAAGGTCTATGTAAAATATACTGTAAAAGATGGATTATTTATCTGTTCTATTCTTCTTAGGGGGCTCAGAAGAAAAAGACAACTGGTCCTTAAAGGCAGTTGATGACCACATAATGGCTTTATTCCCTTGCTTTCGAAATGGCAGGTGGCGCTAAAACATGGTAGCATTTCTTTTTTTTTTTTTTTTTTTTTTTTTTTTTTTTTTTTATTATTGCGATTTTTTTTTTTTTTTTTTGGAATATTGTTTTTTTGTTTTATTTACTTTAGATTTTTTACATTATCATATTCCTCTCTAGTTTT